>JAEQML010061324.1:0-25906 GCA_016904865.1 Pissodes strobi | reverse complement strand
CTTTTAAAGTTCCTTTACAGGCGTAGCCTACTATATCAAAATCGGCCTCTCCTATTGGTCGATCCGCATGACCCTCCGCTCGCTTCGCTCGCTACGGGGGCTCAAGAAAAGGAAACTAACCAGGTGCTAACCCAATCTAACCCAAGACATACCCAAAATCAAGAAAAAAAACTGTTTAGAAACAGAATCTTAAAAAAAATAATAAAAAAAGCAATGGGGTTCGAACCCGTGCCGTCCAGGTGAGACCCAACTATGTAAACCTCTACACCACGAGAGCTATTGCGACAAATCGATTGCATCACGAAGACATATTGTAATACGAGAACAAAATCTATCGGGATTATTGTAAATACCGGTAGACCGTTACGTCATCATACCGCCATTATATTTTACCGGGATTTATTCGGATACCGGTACCGGGAGGCTATAGACACAACGTATAAAAAACCTAAGTTTATAGGAATGGGGTTATTTAAAAAATAATTCGACGGTAGTGTTATTTCAGATGCAGAAGAAATATGTCTTTTACCCTTTTTTTATTATTACCTATAAGCAATTAAAAATAATTCTGCTCGTGTTCTTTAAAGTATCTAAGTTATATAATTTTTTGTTTTCTGAATACAGTCTTTATAATTGGATGCAAAAAATGCAAAATTGGCTCGAGGAAACCTGTTTTCCAATTTTCTGATTCACCATTTTAGAGTATTTGGCCTTGATTTTCGCAATTATTCATTTTTTAGGTCTATGCGATCGGGCACCCACAAGCCGGCACTTATTCGCAAGGAGTAAAGTACAGCCTGATACTGTAAAGGGGCTGTTAGTCTTTGAGTCAAATCAGAAACGACAGCTTAATGTAAAAGATACATTAAAGTGATAATTTCTTACCTAATTATACAGTAAACTTCCCTAAAATTAATCATTGATATATATTTTTATCTGAAAGCAGCGGCCTTGGTACTAGTCTTGTCATCTGGTACAGTTATCCAGAAGGATTTGGGAAGATCATAAGACAATTAAGCTTTCTTAGATAAAGTTTATTACTGATTATAGTCTCGATATTTCGGTACAATTTCTGTTGTAGTTTAAAAACACCAGGAGTAGCAAAAGACTCACTTTAGTAGTGTCAAGGTCACAACTTGATGTAGCACTTTCTGATAAGCAGTGAACTTCCCAATCAAGTATGTCCGTGTTCTTATTTTTGACGTTGATTGCACTATCAATTTTTTCCAGAAAATAAGTCAGAAAGTGCCTAATTGGTTTAAAAATAATAATAAAACTCGGCGACATACTCAACTTTTAAGTTAACCGTGTTCCGTCCTGTGTTACTTCTAATCTTTTTAAACCAGATTAGTTTTCGTTATATTTTATGAATCAAACTAAATTACTGGCTCTGCATGATGAGGACACAGAACCGTGGCGAAAACTCCTTAATGTGATTAATCATCAATTTGGTCCAAGAAAATTAATAGTTTTTTTAAAGGCGTTCTACGAATCTGAAGAAACAGAAGATTTCTCGAAGGACATAGATTAACTTTAAGTTATGTATACTAAAACTAAATAGCATGCACTAGATTTTTTGTTTAGCGTTGTCGTTATATTCAATGCGATGGTGCCCTATTCATGTGTATTAAAAGGGTTTAGTTTTTGAAGACAATTTTAGTTTTTTTGTTTGTTTTTCAGATTCCAAATGAAAGTGCCGTTCGTAAATAAAAAAGTGTAAGGCTAAAATGGCCGTTTAAACAAATGTGATGGTTTAGTAGTGATGCTGTGTTAAAAGTTATCTCGGAACCAAGGAATTAATCGAAGGTATGTAAAAGTCAATCTCCCCATTATTTAATTACCGAGCTAGTATCGAAAAAATCAATAAATATTCAATAACTTTCCGTTATCTCGGTATTTAGAGGATTTTCTTGGTGTATGGAAAGATTAATGCGAAATTAATGCTTGTTGATATTTAGGAGTGACTTAATTTGTCAGATTTCGGAATCATAAAGATTAGCAGCCAAGATTGATTGTTGTGCTTTTCCCATATATTAAAATTGGCAGTATATTATCCTTAGTGAGGTATTCTCTACGTGTATATAGGTTGTTTCGCAACTAAAGCAATCACCTTAAATTAGAAATTTGATATCACTACGTCTTTTGTACTTTTCGGAGAATGCAACATATAGTACAATTGACTATGATTTACAATAACTAACTAAACCAAACTAAGAGGGACAAAACCTTCATATTAGAAAAATGTGTTGATAAAACTAGCATTTAAATAATTTTAATTTAATCAAATCCCAATTTACAAAATATCCTTTGACGGAAAATATGTTTTTAACAAAAAATATTTATAACAATCGCTTGTTATTTATCTTTATGTATGTACACAGATGGCACAAGTAAACAATTGAACTAAACATCGAAGAACTCAGACCTTAACAAAACAATATTTTAGGTAAAAAAGAATTTTACATGGTATTGTTGGTTTAATGTTATCATTCTTATCAACAATGTTTTTCGGTTAGATCCAAAACGTGTTAAAAGGTTTATCAAATTTAAGAGTTCTACTGTTTCTCAGTAACCCTAGATTTTCCTTCAGTCACACATTTTAAAATGATAGAGTGGTTTTTATCATAAAAATCTACAGGGTGGTCCATGAATTCGTGCGCGGAAGATATACCTATCTATTTCTATAATAACAGAACAAAATAGGTAAAAAAAACCTGTGTGGATCAGAGGATCTCAGATTGACAGTATTTTACAATAATTTTATATACGACATATTTGCAATTTTAAATGGCCATATCCTCAATATTATTATTTTTTTAATTCCACCACAAATTCTAAAAACATTTCATACGCCTAACTTCAAATGGTTTTGAATAATAATTAACCTTGCTATTATCACACTCAGAGAATAAATGATGTATTTTTTATAACCCCTATATTAATGATACTGATTAAATTGGGGTAATTAGTTTTTCCCTAATTACTTAATTATGCATTCTAAAATAATATGCAAAAGTATATTCATTTGGTGTAAAATTATATTTTGACTTAATGAACAATATAATTTGGATAATCCCTTTCATTTATTCTGCACAATTATGCATATTTTCCAGATACAAATATTGGCGACTTTCGTGCCGCACTGCCGCACAATATTGTTCATATTTGCCACAAATATTTTTAGAATAGGCATGTTTAGTTTCTCTACAAGTCCTTTGTATTAATTGTCACAAATCTGTGAAAAATTGTGTTCAGTCCAAGCATTGTTTTGGTCTTTTCCATCCCGCATATCTTAGAACGGCACTGAGAAATCCGATTTGTGTTCATGAAACAGGTGAGTCGGCCAACAACCTGAAATTAAAGTAAGTCGATTTACTACATGAAAACAGTTGACGGCTCAACGTTATGGGGCTGTCCCCAGACATAAATCATTAGACACGAATGTCAGTTCGGTCAGTTATAGTTGTGTGTATGTGTCGTGTGGTAGAGGCTGTACAGTGTATTGACTTTCTGTAGGCTGACCAGATATACTCTTTTTAAGAGTATTATACTCTTTTTGAACATCAAAATAAGGGAGAAAGTGGCAACGCTGCAAGGTGTTTGTTTATATTGTTGCTATATAAAGTCAAATATTTTGGTGAAAATTAATCAAATAAATATTAAAACCTATTGAAAAATAGTGTGTGATACTTAATCATCCTGTCTGCATAAAAGCAAGTCAAAATTTTAAGTGAAACCGCAGTTCTTAGTGCAATATTTACTTCTCGGTGCGTGCTAATCGGGAGCAGAGTTGCCGTGCTTAACTGCCAAATATTCCGGCGATCAAATGAGGTCAGAAGATTGCGACGCTTGCCGTAAAAAGGTGTATGATAATGAAGAGGCCATTTTCTGTGAGGGATGTGAAAAGTGGTCCCATAGAATATGCCTTGATTTAAGCAGAACAGCGTTTAAAAAGCTCGAAAAATCCAAAGAGCCGTGGTATTGTGATCGATGTGCAAAAAATTAAAATGAAGCTAAGAATACAACCACTCAAACAAAAAACTACACCAATGCAGATATCAGGGCTAAACTTATAGCAATGGATGAAAAATATAATAAATTAATTAGTAAGTACGAAGAACAGTTAAAAATTAACGAGGATTTAAAACAAGAAATAAAAGACATAAAAAAACAATTAAATAATCAAGAACAGTGTGCTTTGGATAACAATATTATAGTCCAAGGATTGGCCTTTGTTGAATCAGAGAATATTAAAACAGTGGTGGACAAATTAGCCTTATCATTAAATGTTCAAAAAAACTACGAAAAAGCCTATAGATTGGGTAATCCAAAACAGAATTCCAATGTGGTGCCAATAAGAGTAACTTTTAAAAATGCAGAGGACAAAAAATGTTGGATGGTTGCAAAAAAAAACCAAAAAAATATCAACCTCAGATCTAAAAATTGACAATAATGATAGGCCAATCTACATAAACGATGATATCACAAAATATAACATAGAACTTTTTAAGGCGGCAAAGAAATAGCAGAAAGACAATGGCTTTAAATTTTTATGGATAAATAAGGGATAATTTTGCTGCGCAAACCAGTAAAGCAGAACTAATTGAAAGTGAGTGCGATCTAAAAAACTAAGCAAACCCAGTCCTAAACTTAGTATAGAGTATTACAATATCCAAAGTATAAGAAGCAAATTTGATGACCTACAGTGCCATATAAAATCGGATATAATTGTGGTAGCGGAGACGTGGCTTTACACACCTGAAATAGCCCTATATAACATTAAGGGCTACAATGCAGTTCATCAGTGTAGAGATTCTAGGGGTGGCGGTGTAGTAATTTACATAAGGGATTCCATCAAATTTAGGGTAGTAGCCTCTAGTACTGGTAAGCAATATAATTGGATATGTGTAAATATAGATAAATTTCTTTACCGCGCTATTTACCGGCCACTAACGTACCAGGCAAATGAATTTTTCCGAGAGCTTGAAACTATATTAAATAGTAACCGTAATAATCATATTTTAATAGGTGATAAGATATTAATGTACTATATGATTCTAATCTAACAAGAGGGTATAAAAATTTACTAGCTCTAAACGGGTATACACTAGCTAATAAATTAGAAATAAATCAGGCAACCCGGGTAACTAATACTACAGCCACGCTAATAGATCACGTTATTTGCTCATTTTCAATAAAGAGTAGATGTAGTGTTAGCGTAGAGGATAGTTCATTGTCGGATCATCGAAAAATATTTCTAAACATAAAACAGAAAATACAAAAATATAGGAAAAAGGTAACATACCAAAAGCGTATTCTTAACTCAGAAAAATTTAAATACACCTTTGAGAACAATCTTGGCAATACTGAAATAAAATCTTTATTAGTTTAATAAATAAATCAAAAAAACAGTCACAAAAAATCATAAAAGTTAAATGTCATGAAGGTAATGATTGAGTTAACCAAGAGTTGCTTCAGTTAATAAAAGAAAAGAAAAAGGGATTTAAAAAACTTAAAAGTGAGTCAAATAATATTTAAAAACAATTTGCTTTTAAGACACTAAAAAATAAAGTAAATAATAAAATAAAACAGCTAAAAAACCGAAACATCAGAAATAGATGGGAAAGAGCGGGTAATGACGCAAGACAACAATGGGCAGTATTAAACAGTTTTATTAAGGGAAAATAGGAAAAAACTTAATTCAAGAATTAGAAATAGATAGAGAAACAATAAAAAACCCAAAAGAGATCTCAACTGCTCTGAACTCATATTTTTCAGAAATAGGCTCAAGTATAATCAAGGATATAGAGACAGAAAAATTTAGCGTACATAAAACAAAAGATTTTTCCGAAGTTAACTGTAACAATAGTTTTTTTTACTCCCAACTAACGGCTACGAAATAGAAAAAATACTTGGTAATCTTAAACGTAATGCAGCTGCAGGACATAATGATATATTGGTCTTAGATTTAATAACCCTAAAAAATTTTACAACAAATATAATTGTAAAATTAAAATTAGTAAATAAAACATTCCAAACAGGAGTATTTCCAAAAGAAATTAAAACTGTTAAAATATGTCCCACATAAATATATAAATCTGGTTCTAAAACGCAAACAAACAACTATAGACTTATATCCTTGATTAGCGTCTTTTCAAAAATTATTGAATCGGTTATTAAAACGCAGATGACCTTTTTTGTAACAAAGTACATAAATTATGATTTTTTTCAGTACGGGTTTCAGGAAGTAGCACACTTAGTGCTACTGTGGACCTTCTTAATAATTTATCAACTAACCTTGACAAGGGTCATATAATTATTGCTGCGTTTATCGACTTGCGAAAGGCTTTTGACCGAGCTTTTGACGCTGTAAGTCATGATTTGTTGTTGAAAAAATTAGAGCATATGGGTTTCAGGGGTGTAATATCAAAACTTTTAAGATCATATTTGCAGGTTCGAGAACATTATATAGAGATAAACGGTGAGATAAGTCCGACCATGGTTAATAATTGCGGAGTTCCTCAAGGATCGGTCCTTGGACCGCTCCTATATTCTTTGTTTGTATTAGGCTTGAGACTTTTAGGTTTGTTAGGACAGTATTACACCTTTGCGGATGATACAGTGTTGGTTTATGCAAATAGTGATGTTAATAGACTAGCTGATTTGGTGAATAGCGGCTTAGATAGATATTATAGCTAGCTGTTAAATAATAAATTAAAAATAAACATAGACAACACAAAATATATGATATTTTTTATTACGCATCATAATCAACGATTATCGCACGCTGCAGCGTGCTTAAAATTATGTTTATGATGCGCCTACTTTTTTAAAGGTTGCTATAGAAACATTTCACCATGTCAAATGTGACAGATTAATATATTAGTCAATATATCCCTTAAGTTTAATATTTAAAATATTTTTGATATTATGATGCATTCGTAATAAAAAATAGCGTATGATATACGTGTATAAGAGGCCTTTAAAGCCCTTGCGACTTACAAAACACTCCGCTGCGCGTCGTGTTTGAAATATGTCGCGCGTGCTTTAAAGGCCCTCTTATACACTTATATCATAATATACTATAAACAAAAAATCAAAATTATAAATAATGTTAAAATAAGTATAAATAAAACTGAATTACAAAAGGTAGAAAATATTAAATATTTAGGGCTAGTACTTGATGAAAAGCTTACATGGCTAGGACATATCGATCATATAAAAAGTGGACTAGTTTGTTTTGTTGGGGCTGTTTATAGATGCAGAAATTTTTTAAGTGCTGATGCCAAATATAAAATTTACAATGCATACTTTTTATCTGTCATGAGATACCTTATTTCAGTGTGGGGTACGTGCAACTTAACCAACTTTGAAAAAGTTCAGATTGTTTAAAACAAGGTACTCAAAACACTATTTAACTTGGACTTTAGAACGCATACCGAAGATCTATACAAAATACTAAATGTACGACCTTTAAGTGGTATCCTTAACATAGAGCAGGCATAATTAGTGTATAAGATTATTAATAAGAACCAAAAGTCACAAAAGTGCAATACACCTATTATCCATTCTAACCAAATTCATTCTCATAACCTGAGAAATTGTAATAATATTCAGTTATCTAATGTCAGAACTAGTATTGCACTGCGTAACCCTATAAGTGAAGTATCAAATACTTTCAACAACCTCACTAATGCTTTAAAAAATGAAAAGTCACAAAATGTATTTACCAAAAACTTAAAGAAAATAAATAAATAAATATTAAAATCTGTAAAAAATATTTAACATATAGGTAACCTATAAATCCTATAATAAATTTTGTAGTTTGATATAATATTTACGAGTTACAAGTATATGTATGTATACCATGGTATAGATATATTTTCCTCTGTATGTATTGTTTGTTTAGTAGTTTTTCTGACAAACACCTTGTATAGAATAAGTAGATATTTATCCGCTACCAGTACTGGAGGTACTGTTTAGGATAATACCTTTAAATCAGACTATGATAAGATATGTATGAAATCAATAAGTTATTGTAATTTAAAAAAGCTTGAATAAAGGATTTTGTTTAAAAAATATACTCTTTTTTCTTGTCCGATATATTCTTTTTTCGATAATAAGTCAAATTTGTTTATATAGAATCACATTTAACGACATTTATTTAAAATATTTATTCTATTGTTTACGTGCCTTTAAGTCATTATATTTTTGATTTATATTAGTATTTGATCTCATTTTTTTTGCACTTAAATGCTAAACACCGATGTTAGAATTTTAGTGTGTTATACACTGTGTGCGCTGTTTGTTTTGTTCTTTGTAAACAAATCATATTTCCTGCGAAAGGAAAAAAATAGCGGTAATAATAATTGCTATTAACAAAGTTTGGGTTACTGGTCCTCACAAATTTTTCAGGTGGGCCCCATAAATTGGTCACAAGGGGTCCACAACCTTTTCGATTTTTTAAGATTTTAAGGTGAAAATTGGGCGTGGCACCCCAAAATTTTTTTGCCTCCAGCAGTGGCCCTCCGGGGCGTCTCTGTTTGCGCGACCGACGCCATTACTTTAGTTATGGCCTTATGGTTTCTTGTATATACCTACTTGTATTGCCTCTAAACATTTCTGGTCAGCCTACTTTGTGAGTTATGTAATATGCATGCGTTTATTCAAATATTAAAACTCCATAATGGCTCGCTCCAGCGGCTCAACCAACAAAAACTAAGCATCTAGTTAAGTCACCACAACCTGTGGGAATTGGCCATTCAGCATGAAACCGAACCCGTGTGACTGCCCAGTCAGCAGATGCACCGATGGGAACTAGATTTAAGCAATGTAAGGTAATTTACCTCCTAAGATAAATTTTATGTATGATCATTCTCTATTTAGCTATTGTCAAGTAAAGTCAAACTGTAGTTAGCTCCTAATAAATAATTTTTAAAAAGAGATTTTTGAAAGTTAAATACTTAAGTGGCGCAGTCGGTAGGATTGTGCGGTAGTGTTCATCATCAAACGACCAGAATCTTCAGGCCAGATCCACTACTTGGGTTATCCAGCCCTTCAGCGCAATCAAAGGGACGAAGCTACAGCAGACCAGACAAACCAGCGAGAGAATCGGGAAGGAAGCGGAGACTACAGCAAACTGTAACTGCCATTCCTTTCGTTCCCTTTTGACCCTCTGTATAAGGTACTCGGAAGGTATAGATAAGCAATTTAATTTGAATTTCAGTCTATTGGAGACAAATTTTCGCAGTCTATTGAAGACAATTAGGTTAGTGAATTAATCAATCAAAGAATTTTATTTTTATTTCTCAATCGAAATAAACGAAAAATAATAATTATTAAATTAAAGAAAAAATCATAATTTTATGAACGAATTAGACGATCTCGTAGAGAAACTAAATTCGTTAAGTTTTAAGAAAAACAGTACTGCAAGTACAATATTAGAATCAAGTAGTAATAGTACCGTAGGTACAGCGATTATAGACGAAATTATATCTAGTACTGCAAGCACAGATATAATTGGCAGCATGCCTAACGGAAACGAAGATAATCAAGTTAGAAATAATATGAATTGGAATCTTTTTAAATCCAAATTGGATAATATTAAGCCCTACGATGGCGATAGTAATACTTTAAACAAATTTATTTTAAAATGCGAGAACTTAATAAGATCTTATGCCGTATTAAACGATGATGAATTGAATCAGCATATTTTTGACTGTTTTCAGGAAAAACTAATCGGAAAAGCCGAAATTTTAGTAGGAAATAGATCCGAATTAACAAATTGGAATGATTTAAAATTAGCTTTAATACAATGTTTTCTGATAGGAGAGATTTAGATTGTTTAGTACCAGAATTAACGCGAACGAGACCCTACAAGGGAGAACATTTATTAAATGTTGGTAGTAGGTTGCAATTATTAAGAAGTAGTGTTATACAACGTATTAGCAATGATAATACTCTTGATCAAAATCAAAAACTTTGTCATATAAATCTATACGACAAAACAGCGCTTAACACTTTTATAGCAGGTTGTTCAGGAATTCTAAAAAATAACATGTATATTAGAAAACCAGACTCTCTGGAAGATGCTATGGGTTATGTAGCTGAATTTGAATATTTTGAACGATTATATGGAAATTTAGGACAAACAGGAAATCCTAATAAAATAAATAACTCTATTAATAGACCATTTAATCATCAAAATCCCCAATATTTTCAGTAACAGACAAACGCAAATTCCCAACCAAATTTTAATCGCGTGAACCCAAATTTCAGTAACCAAAATCAATCTAATATGTCTTTAAAACCTTCATGGCCCTCACAACCTATAAATATTCAACCGAAACAAATGCCGACCAAACCTTATCCAACCAATCGAGAAGTATTTGGACCACCTCGTAATGTATTCAAGCCAAATCAAACTCCACCAAATCAACTTCCAAAACCAACTCCTATGTCAATTGTATCTAGAAATACAAGTGGATTCACCAAAGTAAATCCCCAAAATCATACCTTTTCTAGACCAATTAATCCATATCAAAGGCAAGTTCAACCATATCAAAACTCAAAATACGTTTTCGAAGAACTTTATTCAAATGAATTCGAGGAAGATGAAACGAATAATTTCTCAAACTCATATTCCGATACGTATTGTGACGAAATTCAATATGAAGAACAAAATCCTATAAATATCAATAATCAAATCGATTATGACGATAATGCCCAAATAGAACAAATTCACGAATTATCTGTAAACGATAATAAAGAAAATTTTCTAGACCCAGGCCCATCAAAACCACAAGCCTGACGGAAATTAATATTTCCTCTAGTAACGCTTTACCATATATACAACTCGAATACGAAATAAATGAAATTATTAATCGACACAGGCAGTTTTCGTTCTATTCTAAGACCTACAGTGGCTGAACAATGTTTCCCACAATGTATTTATCGTTCTCAAAATATTATCAAAACCGCCATAGGAAGTGAAAATACCCAATTTCAAGCCGATATTCCAATTTTTCTAAAATATGGTAACAATCAGGAAATCAGTTTTATTCTTTTTGACTTTCATGACTTTTTTGACGGAGTTATAGGACTAACTGACTTAAAGAACATGAGTCTAAATATCGATCTAATTAATCAAAGATTGATTGGACCTGATATCGAAATTCCATTCAAATATAGAGAAAATTTGGAAACAGATTTTTCCATCGCTCTTAATCCAAACGAAAAAGTACTAAAGAATATTCCAGTTAATATTTATGAAGGCGATATTATTGTAAAAGCAACACAGCTAGATAAATTAATAATTCCACCCGCACTTTCTCGTGCAAATAACGGATTTGCTATTCTAGAAATTCAAAATCCCCATGATAAATATATAACTGTAAAATTTAAAGAACCATTAAAAGTCGAACCGTTTGAACAAAATCAATTCGAATTATTTAATTTCGAAACGTTTACGCAAAATAAAAAACGCAATCAAGAAAATAAAATTTTTAAAAATAATTTAATTCGTACGCAACATATGAACCCGGAATAAAAGGAAGCGATTTCCAAGTTATGTAAAGAATTTTCTGATATATTTTATCAAAACGATGAAGAATTATCTTTCACATCCAAAATTAAACACGAAATTAGGACAACGGACGATATCCCTGTACACACCAAGTCATATCGATATCCATTTGTTCATAAAGAAGAAGTAAGACGGCAAATAAATGAAATGCTCGAAAAAGGAATAATAAGACCATCCAGTAGTCCTTGGTCATCACCCATCTGGATTGTTCCAAAAAAGGTCGATGCTTCTGGAAAGCAGAAGTGGAGAATTGTTGTAGATTTTCGGAAAATTAACGAAAAAACAATTTCAGATCGATATCCAATCCCAAATATAAGTGATATTTTGGACGAGCTAGGACGAGCCCAGTATTTCTCTACACTAGATTTAGCTAGTGGATTTCATCAAACAGAAATGCATAAAAACTCAATCGAAAAGACCGCATTTAGCGTAGAAAATGGACACTATGAGTTTTTAAGGATGCCATTCGGATTGAAAAATGCTCCATCCACTTTCCAACGAGTAATGGATGAAATTTTTAAGGACGTACAAAGTAAAATTTGTATGGTGTTTATGGATGACGTAATCGTAATAAGCACAGGCCTAACAGAACATATCCAAAATCTGAAAATAATATTCGAAAAATTAAGAGAAGCAAATTTAAAAATCCAGATAAGACAAGTGTGAATTTTTGTGTAAAGAAGTAGAATTTTTAGGACACGTTGTAACACCCAACGGAATAAAACCAAATAAAAAGAAAATTTCTGCAATACAAAAATATCCCATTCCAAAAACACAGCGTGAAATCAAAGCATTTCTTGGTTTACTAGGTTATTATCGGAAATTTGTAAAAAATTTTGCGAAGTTAACCAAACCATTGACACAGTGTCTCAAAAAAGATAGCAAGGTAGAACATACAAAAGAATTTGTTGATTTCTTTAACACTTGTAAAAATACGTTAACATCAGAACCAGTTTTAGTATATCCTGATTTTTCTAAACCATTTGAGCTGACCACTGATGCTTCAAATTTTGCTATATCAGGAATACTTTCACAAGAAAACCACCCAATTTGCTATGCATCTCGTACATTGAACCCAGCAGAAATAAATTACTCAACGATAGAAAAAGAACTTTTAGCTATTGTATGGAGTTGTAAACATTTTAGACCATACTTATTTGGACAAAAATTTGTAATATATACCGATCACAAACCGCTACAATGGTTGATGTCATTAAAAGAGCCAAACTCAAGACTAATGCGCTGGAGATTAAAACTAGAAGAATTCGACTATGAAGTAAAATACAAGAAAGGAAAAACAAACCAAGCAGCAGACGCACTTTCAAGACACCCTGTAGATATCAACGCCATAGAGACAGAATCAATATTTAACAATTTAGGCGACTCGGACGAAATCATAGAAGAATTTTTGTTACATCGAAGTGAAGAGGATTTACCTAATTTAGACAATCAAACAGTAGAAGAACTTTTGAAATTGAATATCAATGAGCCAAAAATAAAAATTTTAAGCGATATTCAAATTCAACCACCAAAGATTCAATTACCAGTAGTTCAACCATCCACTGACAATGAAACAGTGCATACGTCAGTAGAAAACCCGATATTTGCAATACCAATATCCGAAAGACCCATCAATGAATATAAAAATCAAATAATAATCACCGACGGAGAAGTAGAAAATATTCAAATACGAAGGAAAAAAGTCTTTGAAAATAATAGGATGTATGTCACTATCTCTAAGAGAAATCCAACACCTCATATCGTAAAATTACTAAAAGAAAATATAGACCCTAAACGAGTTTATGCAATTTTCTTTAGAAACGATTTATTAGCACGAAATTTTACTGTGACTCTACAAAATCTATTTCGAAACTCTGCATATAAATTAGTACATTGCACTACATTTCTAGAAGACATTGAGAAGCTCTCTGATCAGAAAGAAAAGTTAGAAATGTATCACACGACTAAAACATGTCATAGAGGCGTGAATGAAATGAAAGCAGCACTCAGCCGAATATTCTATTGGCCAAGAAAGTCTATAGATATAGAAAACTATATAAACAATTGCGAAACTTGCCAAAAGAATAAGTACGATAGAGATCCACCAATAATCAAATTTAACCTCACTCCAACAGCCTCAAAACCATTTGAGCACATTCATGTGGACACTTTCATAATCAATAGCGAAGCTTTTGTCACCGTTATCGACTCATTTTCTCGATATGGACAAGCCTACCCTCTTAAAGCTGTTACCGGAGTAGAAGTGATAGAAAATCTATTCAATTTTATAACACATCACGGACTTCCATTAAAAATTACCGCCGATCAAGGTACCGAATTTAAAAACAAGGAATTAGAAGATTTTTGTAAAATGTACAAAATCGAATTACACTTTACTACACCCAAAAATAGTAATTCAAATTCCCCTGTTGAGAGATTTCACTCATCAATTATAGAAAGTTATCGTTGTTTACAGGAAGACCATGATAATCTAAATACGGAACAATTAATCAAACGAGCCGTTATGGGATATAAAATTCAATACATAGTATTACGAAATATACCCCATTCGAAATTATCACAGGACATATAAAATCAATAAATCCGTTCGATCTTAATGATAATATGATAATTTCAAACTATGTACAAACTCATAAAGAAACATCGAATAAGCTCTATGAACGTATAAAAGAAGTCAACGAGCAAACTAAACAGGACATAATCGAAAAGAGAAACGAAACAAGAAACGAACCCCCGGATTTTCAATCGCAAAAAATCGCTTATATAAAAAATAAACAGCAAGGAAAAATGTATCCTAAATTTAAAAAAGTAAATTTAAAAGGTCAAACAGACATCAAAATAAAAACAAATAAAACATCATATCATAAGAGTAGCGCTAGGAAACCTAAAATTAAAATGAAACAATCTTTTCAGGTTAACGATGCTGAAAAAGTTGACGACTCTGTTCCTAGTACTTCACATAGGACTGACGATAGGAGCTGACATTCAAGTAACAAACTTAAATAACCCTCTAGAATAGTATATAATAGACATACGTTTTTGCATTATATAGATTTAAGTTACTTAATTAATCAATTAGATGATATCGAAAATAATTTCTTAATAATTAGAAATCATTTATTATTATCAAATGCTACGAATCATATTTCTTATCATGGTTTAGCGGAAAACTTACTTGTTAGAACAGAATATTTAATTCAAATCGCGAGTAATAAGTTACAAAATCTACACCCACATATCCGAAAAGAACGAGGATTAATAAATATTATTGGAAAAGCAAGTAAATGGCTATTTGGTACGTTAGATTCGGAAGATAGTCAACGATATGATGAAGCAATAAATATTTTGAATACAAATCAAAAACAAATTGCCAATGAAATGAAATTGCAAATTTCACTCTCAAAAAATCTAATAAAGAATGATAACAACACGATTATTACTCTTAGCAAAAATCAAGACAAACTTCAACTTGGTTTAAAAGCGCTTCGCAATACAATGGAACGAGAAATAAAGTCCTTAGGAGATTATCTTAGTTTTCAAGGCATTCTTACGCAATTAAATTTAGATTGCCAAAATGTAATTATGTTTTTGGACAATTTAGAAAACGCTATTATGTTTGCAAAAATAAACGCTCTTCATAATAGTATTCTTTCAAGTTCTGACTTAAATGAAATGTTAAAATACCTAACAAAGATTTACAGAAAAAATGAAATTCCAAGGTTCCAAAATATATTGTCTTATTATCAATTTTTTGGTACGCAAATAACTTTTTCAAATTCAAAGCTTATCTTTGCTATTCATGTACCGATACTGAGACCCGAACCTTTTACCTTTTTTCATATTTACCCAGTAATCCAAAATCAAATGATATTTATCCCAAAATACCCTTACCTGGCACAAAATGAAGAAAAGAAACAATTTTCCAACAACGTTTGGCCGACCGTTGAAGAAGCATACTTCTGTCTGGAAGAATTTCACCCTCGTGACGAATGTGTCAACAATTTATTGATGAACACACCGACAGCCGACTATCCAACTTTCAAAATTAATATTGAAGAAGCAATCGTAGAACAAATCACGAAAGAAATGGTTCTAATCCTGCCAATTAAAGCCGAAAAATTATTAGCCAAATGTAGCAGCGATCAATATTTGCCAATCGAACAATCAGATCTAGTCAAAATACCTGAAAGCTGCGAGATCCAAATCAATGGAAGAAAATTCCTCAATGATGTGAAACTTCAAGAAGGAAAACCATTAATCCTGCCAGAAATCAAACTGTCTGCGATAACACACGAAACTATTTTGGAAATGCCAAATATAACCAAAATTAATCTTGACGAAATTTATCGCCTCAAGGATGCAGCCAATCAGCTGACGTCGTTTAGTATTGACAGCCAGCAACCCCAAAATACGTCATTTTACATCACCCTTGTGTTTTGCTCCCTAATTATTATAATTCTAGCAATAACACAAAGAAGAAAAATCTACCAGTTATGGAGATCCACCCAAAATAAGAAACCTAGGGATGAAGAAGAAGCCACACCCATGGAAAGCATTCCTTCGAAAAAACACTCCGTAATTTTCGAATCTTAAGGATGGAGGAGTTACGTCACCACAACCTGTGGGAATTGGCCATTCAGCATGAAACCGAACCCGTGTGACTACCCAGTCAGCAGATGCACCGATGGGAACTAGATTTAAGCAATGTAATGTAATTTACCTCCTAAGATAAATTTTATGTATGATCATTCTCTATTTAGCTATTGTCAAGTAAAGTCAAACTGTAGTTAGCTCCTAATAAATAATTTTTAAAAAGAGATTTTTGAAAGTTAAATACTTAAGTATCTACCTGAAAATATACATTGGTAAAAAACGTTTCAAAAAAATTGCACAATTGTACGAAATGATCGCACAAATTGTGTTTGAATATATACTTGACACAATTTCTGCGATACATCTGCATATAATTGTTTTAAATTTATAAACAATTGTGCAGAGTTAATATTGCTGTTGTGCATATTTTTTAAATAATTCTGCTTGTTAATTATGCACAATTGTTTAAAAAAATGCACAGTGAGATGCGTTATAAAATAAAATGTTTTTAGAAAATATGCACAACAGCAAATATAATTATCAATTAATTAATTATTTAGTTTATGTACAATCCCATACACATTTGTTGCAAAAAGTGTATCAAGTACACATTCAGACAAAATTTGTGCGTCAATTTCGTAAAATTGTGCAAATTCTATGAATACACTTCTCTCAGTCAGTCTAATGAGTTTCACTTAGGATAAAATAAATTACATTTTCCTATCTTAATTTTTTACAATCTTCTGAGGTTGATTATTGATAAAAAGTTTTTCAATATCCAATAGTTCGAAACCATTTGAATTTATATGAAATATTCTTAAAACTATTTCTAGTTAAAGTAAAAACCAGGGTAGGTAAGTACCTATACGATTTAATAAAAATACAATTTTGTTCAATGACAATTTTTATGAAAAATTAAAAATGTATGTTTATGTCTTTTGTTTACTCACGAGTGAGCCACCCTGTAAAATACAATGTTGAAATTTCTCCGACTCGTTTTTCTCGATCAATCTTATCAATCTCGCGCCGAATCGCATCTCCAGTTTCAATTGTTGTTTATAACTCGATATATCGATGCTTGGTAATATAATACCTAAAAAGTCTAGAAGTATTTAAAATATTTATTATTATTTCATTGCGACATTGTTCGCTATCATGGATTTATGCAATTTTTTATCAACCAAATAAAAAGATGTTTTGCCATGCGCTCTGCTGTTGCTGGTGGTTTGGGCTCACTACATTTACTTGGAAATTCATGCAAAGGGCTCATTTGACCGAAGCAATGATTAGGCTCTTTTGGCGTGCTCGAAGTCAGCCAAAACTAACTGTTGGTGGCAGAGGCTACAGGCTTACCCCTTAAACTGTCCATCTTTGGAGTGGGTATCATGATGGAGGTAGTATTATTAATAGACCACCAGAACTTGTAAAGATAATTGCCTCAGATCGATTTACGCACCGGCAAACAAGGACAAACCTAAATTTGACATCTACGTAACTGGCACCAAACGAACAGCGCAGCGGTCCCACAATCTACCCATTTGATGCGTTCACGAAACAATAAGAACTAGCCTTCATAAATCTCCACTTGGCAGTAGATGATGACTTTTGAGAGTTCCGCTTTCCATCATGGGCAATTCCGCCAATGATCTTTGTTGTACCAATCATTGAATCACGCAGCTCGAAATATCAGGGCTAGGAAACATCTCGCTTGTGTATCTGAATAACGGAAGCTTACAGCTTTACAGTTGAGTGTTGATTTCATCTTCATCCAGACTATGAAAGAATATGAGTCCGGATACAATCAGGAGCAGTTCCGCAATGTTTGAAAGATTCATACGTTTCAAGGCAAAGCAATAATCGGATCTGGAGCGAAAACATATTAGGCGGAAGGACGGACGCCATTTTTTAAATATTTTGGTGAAGTAGGTACATCAAGAAAATCTGGAGTCATTCTCATAAGCACTCTCTATTCTTACGGATCGTCTATTTATAATCTCTTAAAATGCAATAATTTCATAACATGTTTTAGAATTGCGCTAGTTTATGAGAATATCAGAACATTTAGTAGCCTGGCTTTAGGCTTATTTTATTAGACTGTTTTATCAATTGATCTCGTCATCTGTCGTCGACCGTGTATATTCAACTTAAGAGTCAATAATCACTTTCAGATTTAAGCGCAACTTTTTAACTGTCTTTAAAACGTGTGGACCAGATGCTCCAAAACGAGCTGTATAGCTTGATCATCAGCATGTCTCGTAGAGGATGCCATTCCCGGTTCAGATTACGCTAACATTTTTTTATTTCTTTTGTTAATAGTGAATTAATAATTAAGTAATTAATTTTTCAATTATTTCAGTTATTACGAATAAACTTAATTAACAATGATTTTTCCTTAAGCTTTCTTTGGCAATAACGGGCCACAAAGTTGAGAAAAGGATTTTAAAGCAGTTTTAATATTAATTCAATAATATACTTCTAGACTTTTTTGAGTAGTGTATTTATGTTTTTGTAAAGCCAATGCTTAGAAATAATATTGTTTTCTTTAATTTAAATTTCTACTTCTACTATTTTTTTACAGTTTCTCGTCGTCCACAGCCCAGCATCAGCAGCCGCAAAATGCGGACGTAAACATAGCGCAGTTGGCGTGCGTCCGGCGTACCCGAAGCGGCGCAATCCGGGTAGGCTCGTAGTAGGCGCGCGCAGTGGCGTGCTGCGGAGATGGCGCTAGCGGCCGGCAGGTGACGGGCGGCGCAGCGGCAGGGCGCAGACGCCTCAGTAGCGGCCCCGCCGCGCGTCGCCGTTGCGGGCTATGCTGGGCGTTAGTGACGCGCGCCCTGCGACGCGCCGTCTGTGGTGCCGGCAGCCGGCGCTCATCCGGCGACTCTTACCAGGAGCTTCAGCCGGTGCAGCACCCCGAGGAGGAGCAGGTGCCAGCCGTAAGTGTCCCTACTAATGTCTGTTACAGTCAATGTTGTGAAATGTGTAAGTTGAAATATTTGTAATTGTAGAAATGAAACCCCATCTGCACTCCATCAGTAATATTATGCAAGCTTTGAAAAAGCATCATGTTGCATTATTAAAATCGGGCTTGTTTTTTTTTTAACTGTGGTACTTTGGATAAGGGACTTTTAAGCAGGTATAGCTGCAAGTTTTAATATACTATTACTTCTTACATCCTTATTAATTTTCTGCAAGAACCATCCTTGGTGAGTTCGCTTTTATTTTGCAATAAAACCAGCACATACTGAATTAAGACGGTTGTGTGCTGTGTGCTACCAGACGTATATCCAATAAGGTCCAAATTAATATTGTATTATGATTGAGTATAGGATATAATATTTATCTTTGCTTCCAATTCTGTTGTGGGGCGCAATTAGAGAGTAGGAAATATAATAATTGTGATCAAATCCAACCTAATATTTGTGCATTACCTCAAAAAGCTTGGTGTAAACAATCTTTCAATAATTTGCATTTTAATCTCTTTAACAAAGACAGTTTTTGGTTATTCCGATTTAAAACCGGAATCTACGTTAATTTGGCGAAAGACCACTGTCGGAATGTCGATCGTCCGATCAAAATCGCTGGAAATAAGGAAATAAGACAAAGTTGCGTGTCAGTATCGATTTCTTCGCATTACCTTCAAATTATTTAGTTTATTTATGTTTTCGCTTAAGTTTCTAAGGTTTATGTAGTAATATGGCCGTTAATTATTTCAACGAAAAAACTTTAGCTATGTAAGAAGTTTATATCAAAGCTAACAGGAAACACAAGCAGTAACACATCCATATAGAGAACAATTTTCGGAGCGGCATCAACTCAACGTGAGATATTTTAGATTCGTAGTTATTAATTTGTTAGCTTATGATTATTTATTGTAGAAAATGCCAAGAATAACGGGTGAATATTTTTCCTAATAACTCGCTAATGATTTGTTCAAATTAAATGAAATATTAAACTAAGATTATTTCATATGTTTCTATCAAAATATACATTGAAAAACACAGGATATACTAGAATTACTAAGCTTTAAAAGAAAAGTGTTGCAAACGGTACAATTTACCTAGCCGGTTCGCTAAATTGTACCATGCGGTTTGGTAAATTGTCCCAAACCAAAATGAATTAGATTTCCGGTGTCATTGGAACAGATGAGCAAAACAAAATATCCTAATGAATAAAGCTTTTTATTTATTTAATTTAAACACAAATATCACAAATATGGAACATATATGATAGGTAAAAATATCATCCTAATAAATAAAGACAAATATTGATTTAGTTTAAACACAAAAATATCAATATGGAACTCATGAGTAAACAAAATATTATTCAAGTGAATAACATGTATTTAATTTAAACGCAACAATCACAAACATAGATCAGTCGATATTGAAACGAATTACGGCTTTCATGCACCCAATTTAGGTATTGAGGGCACTTGACCGCAAGTCATTCCAGGCAAAGGACGAGTTAGCAGTTATCAGCCTTTGCATCTAGGACAGCATTAGTCACTTTAATTAGTGGAGGGGTTTTTCTACTTTTGGATGTTGCTTTACTTTTTAATTTTGTAGGCAAGTCTGATCCTATTGCTCTCTTTACTACCAAATTTGCTTTATTATCCACGATGTATTTTTATTTTTTTTCTACCCCTTTTTTATATGGCGTGGTTGTAAGCACTGTTGCTTGTTGAGCATTTTTAGGCACCCGTCGCGTCGTTTGTTTTCCAATCCGCTAAGTCCTGACAAGCAAATAAGTTCTTCAAAGGAAGTATTTACAGAACACTGTGGTATGTTGGTCACTTTTAGGCTCTCAAGAAAGGGGAACATCATCATGTTTAGCCTGTTCGATGTGGTTTTTATTTACATCTGATGGTAACTGAGGTGTATTATTGAGTAAAGCATCACTTCCAGCAAAATCAATATCAGTAAAAACATGTTTATCTACAGACCATATACCATATTTAGAAAATCCAGTCATTGCAAAGCCAATCGTAGCAGTTTTTTCATATACCTCTCCTAGAAGGTTGACAACTTGACGTTGTGTCACTGCTAATCCCGGATATTCTCGCATCCATCTTTGAACTGCCTGATTGTAATAGACCTCCATTGACTTGAATATTGCAACGTCTAATGATTGTAAGCGATCCGTGATATGTCCTGGCAATTGTAGAAGAATGGCACCGTTTTCTCGAGCCAAGTTATTTGCCTCCAGGTTTTTAGAGCGCGTTGTGTGCCCATCCAGGACTAAAATACTTTGTGTTCGTCCGGTGACATGGGTCGCACTACTTCAATAAATCTACGTAACCACACGGCGAATAACTAACTCAGTGGCTATGTATCCTGTGTCTGAAACTTGCACTAAGCAACCTGGTGAAGCACCTTCTGCAAGTTCGGCCGTCATTCGGATGGCAACGTGGCACGTGAATCGAATGGGCTTGTTTACTAAATTATTGTCCTATAAATATCTTGAAAATAAGTTTATTTAGTGGTGTTTACATTACATTGTGGCTTGTGAATCCAAAGACAAGGGGTACTTGAACATTTGCACGAAATTAGTCGTCTTCAAATCAGGTATTTTCCTTCAAAATCTCAGTATTTTGTCGAGACCCGCTGCCGGTTTTGTACTTTGAACCGTTTGGCTGTTTTTTGCTGTTCCCGTGCACTGCGATCTGTGAGCACGACGAAAGGCAGCGCGGAGTTGCCACTAATTGTTGATTATCTCGTATTTGCTGCTGTTTTCGTTAAATTAAATTAATTTCCAATTTTTTATATGACTCATCCAAAGAGCTGTAAGCAGTGTAATAAAACGATTGGGAAGAAAATGAAACTATGTTGTGGCACCTGCAAAGGCCTTTTTCACCTGGCTTGTGGAAGAGTGTTGGAGGTGGATGCACCCCTAATGCAAGAACGAAAGACACCTTGGATTTGCGAGGAGTGTACTGCTGCGACATCGCGTCGATTGTCCGGGCGGTTTTCACAGCTTGGTGTATTGCAGGAGCGAGATGAAGTCATTGGTGATCAAGGTAGAAGATCATCAGCAACCTTTGCTCCCCCTGGCTCTTACACGTTGTCATCGGACACACTAGAATTAAAAGGGCTAATTCGTGATTTGCAAACTGAAGTGAGAGAGATGAGGAGATCAATGGACTTTTTTAATGAAAAGTATGAAGAGGAGTTGCGACGTGGGAAAGTGCTGTCGGATATGATCTCTGAGGTATCCAAAGATAATGATGAGGTTAAAAAGGAGGTGCACAAACTTAAAGCCGCTTTAAATATTCACAAAAATGCCAAACTGAAGAACAATATCTGCATTACTGGTATCATCTCTACCTACGAAGCAGAGAATAAAGAGGAGTCTTTGGTCAAGTTACTTCATGGATTATGTCCTGATTTTAAACAGAGTGACATACAGAGTGTGCACCATATTTCCTTAAAAAATGGTGTTAAGTCTGTGGTAACTTTAAGGTCGGATGATCTAAAGAACCGTCTTCTCAGAGCCAGAGCTGCAAAGGGTAAGATTACTTGTCGGAGCATGAATATCAACGACTCATCAGTGCCATTTTTTGTTGAAGAGGAGATGACTAATGAGAGCTACATTCTTTTTAAGAGAACAAAGGAGCTGCTTAAAAATACACACAAGTATATATGGCATAGAAATGGAAGGATCCTGGCTCGAAGAAACGATGGTGATAGGTATGTGATTATTAAAAGCGAAATGGAATTGGAGAAAATTGTTAATTAGATGTCAATTTCTATTTTTATATATATATTTTTCCTTTACTACATAAGTATTTATTTGCCTGATAGTGTATAGCTTTTTCTTTTTTTTTCTAATCGCAATATCTAATCAAAATAAAAAATATTCTTTAGCTGATAAGTTAAGGGTAGGTCATGTCAACATAAGATCACTTCTGCCAAGCATTTCTTCAGTTGAACGGGTTTTGGTGAGCTTGAATATTGATATATTGGGAATTACTGAGACCTGGCTTAATCCTAATATCCTGTATTTGCAGGTTTCTGTCTTACAAAGGCGTTTGATGATTTTTTGGAAAATTTTAATTTGTGTCAAATTGTTGAAAAACCCACTCGATCTATCTCTGATAAATTTAGCCTTATTGATGTAATTATTCTGTCCAACATTAAGCTTAAAGAAAAGGTCAACCACTATGAGATGCACGATATCACCGACCACGACTTAGTTTATTGTGATTTGAATTTAGAAATTCCCAAGGTATCACCTAAAATTATAAATTATAGAGATTTTAAGTATTTTGATATCAAAAGATTTGAGTCCGATTTACAAAATGTTCCGTGGGATAATATATTTGACTGTGAAACAATCGACGAAAAAGTTAATATTTTGGTCTCTAATATCATACAACTTTTTGATGTCCATGCACCTTTGCGAAATATACGTGTTACAAAGCCCCTAGCTCCCTGGTTTACAGATAATTTGCGTATTTTGAAAAGACATCGGAATCAACTTTTCTCAAAATATAAAAAAAGTAAACTTATTCAAGACTGGGAAGACTATAAACAGGCGCGTAACTTTTTCACGCAATCCGTAAGAAATGAAAAAAGGGCCTATTTGGAATATATTAACAGGGCCAGATCTAAGCAAAAAGTATGGACATGTTTAGAGGAAATGAACGTTTATAGGAGAAAGAAAAATCAAGTAAATTTGCCCCAAAACTTAGCAGATCCAGATAAGATGAATTCTTTTTATATTAATTCAGTTATAGAAATGTTTTCTATTGTAAGTCAAGAAACTCTGAACTTTTATAAAAACGCTAGAGCGACACATAACACTTTTCAATTTACTCCTTTTGCTGAAACTAATGTTTTGGAGGCGATTAATGCGATAAAGTCGAACGCTCGTGGTTCAGATGGCTTGAATCTTGATATGATCAAAATGTGCTGTCCTTTTATTATTCAATTTTTGGTTCACATTTTTAATTTCTGTGTAGAAAAATCTGTTTTCCCGACGCAGTGGAGAGAAGCGGTTGTGTTGCCATTGCCAAAGGGACCCAGTGTTTCAAGTGTTGGAGATTTGAGGCCTATTAATCTCTTGCCTGTGCTCTCGAAAATACTTGAGAAACTTCTCTACCCACAAATAGCTGCATTTTTAAATAATAGTAGGCTCTTGCCTGCATGTCAGTCAGGTTTTCGAAAAGACCATGGAACATCCACTGCACTTCTCAAGGTAATTGATGACTTGGTTTCTGAGATTGATAAGGGGAAAACATCAGCTTTGATCCCGCTGGATTTCAGCAAGGCTTTCGACGTTCTCGATCATAATCTACTTCTAAGTAAACTTTCATATTATGGTTTCACGAATAATACAGTAGATTTTTTTAAACACTCTTTGACTGGCAGAGCGCAGAAAGTTGTTATAGAAAACATGCCATCAAAAAGAATGAATGTATGTTGTGGAGTTCCACAGGGGTCGATCTTGGGGCCGCTACTTTTTGTCATCTTTACTATGGATCTTAATAAGTGTGTAGCAGATTGTGCCATACATCAGTACGCAGATGACACACAATTATATGCGGAAATTGATAAAACTAATCCCGAGGGTACTGTGGTAAGGATTAATGGATGGTTACAAAGTATTTTTAATTATTCTGTCAGTAATGGTCTTAAAATCAATCCTAGCAAATCTGCAATTATGTACTTTGGACCAGGCCGCGAATGGGCATCACAAAGCTTACAGGTAAACATGAATGACATCAAAATAAAATCGGTCTCTGAATATAAGAATTTGGGTCTGATACTCGATCAACAACTTCTTTTTAGGTCTCATCTTTCCAAGGTCCTTCAAAGGTGTTACATGTCTTTAAGAAATTTATATAAAAGCCGGCACTTTTTGACTGCTAATATAAAAACACAATTATGTGAAACATTAGTCCTCTCAAATTGCAATTGTTGCGATTTTGTTCATGTACCCTTTCTGGATATTATTGGCAAGAGGAAACTTCAGAAGATTCAAAACTCATGTGTTCGTTTTGTGTATGGATTGAGACTGCGAGATCATGTAAGTCATAAGCTTTGTGAACTAAGGTGGTTGAATGTTGAAGACCGGGTAAAGCTTCATTTTGCTTCTTTCTTGTATAAGCTTTTGAAAAATAAAACTCCCTTATACATTTATGAAAAACTACAACTAAGAAATACTATACATAATCGTAGCACTAGATTTTCCAGCCAATATCAAGTGCCCCAACACCATACAGCTCTTTTCCAGCGTTCTTTTTCATACTTGGGTCCTAAATTTTTAAACACTGAAATGCTTGGGGGGTTTGACAGTATGTCTTTTCTTCAGTTTAAAAAAAAATTATAAGATTGAACTATTAAAAAAATATGTGGATAGATTTCTGTGATTTGTAATCGTATTGTGACTTGTATTGTGATTTACTTATTTACTTTTTTGCACTATACTTTTTTCTTATAATGTGTTTATGTAGTTTGTTATTTGTTTCTTACTAATTTATAATGTATTCCAATGAAATTTGTTTTTGAATACTTGGTTAAGCAAGCAGCTATGCTGAACTTCGCCAAGTTTAAAATAAAGGCCTGTTTATTTATTTATTTATTTATTTATTATTCTCCTTCTTTTAAAAAATATCACAGGCGCTACAAAGTGTCCCTCTGCACTAGTGCCAACTACCAACATTGTATTAACCCCTTGTTCACCGCTGGCCACTGTTCCAAAGTT
>MU193023.1:0-21771 GCA_016904865.1 Pissodes strobi | reverse complement strand
TCAAGAGGACAGCGAGAAAATCTTTCAACAGAGCAAAAAGAACTAGAACTCAAGCCAACTGGGAGCACTACAGCACCAATCTGCGGGAGTTTAAAAAACTAGTAAGGAAAAAACAGAGGGAGGCCTGGAGGGTCTATTGTGAGGAGATCGAAGATCACTCGCAGACTGCACGGCTCTACAAGTTCCTCGCAAAAGACAAAGATCGCGACCTAGGTTTACTAACAAGGGAGGACGGCACTAAGACCGCTAACCTACAAGAGAGTCTTGAACTGCTTATGCTGACCCATTTCCCTGGTTCGTCGGTAACAGACGACAGGAACTGGCCAGACGAGACAAACCTTCAACCTACTGATCTGGACTAGCAAAGTGCCAACCAAATAGTTAGTGAAGACAAAATACGATGGGAAGTACTAAGCTTCTCACCCTTCAAATCGCCAGGTACTGACGGCATCCGTCCAGCTCTACTACAGTGGGGCTTGGACGAGTTACTGCCGCACTTGGTAAAGGTGTTCTGGGCATGCCTAGTGCTGCGCTACATCCCGAAGGCATGGAGAGAAGTAAGAGTGGTGTTCATACCAAAGGCAGGAAGGATGGATTACACTGTCCCCAAAGCCTATCGACCAATCAGCCTAACATCCTTTGTGCTAAAAAACTCTGGAGAGGCTGTGTGAGCGATATTTGAGGGACTGCGTACTGGTCAACCGACCGCTGCATCCCAACCAACATGCGTACACTACGGGAAGATCGACCGACACGGCCTTGCATTCAGCAGTGAGCCGGATAGAGAGATCGCTGGACAATAATGACTCCACCTTAGGTGTATTTATTGATATTGAAGGTGCATTTGATAAAACCACCTTTGGAAAAATCAATGCTGCCTTAACAAACAGGGGCGTCCCTCCTGCTGTCAGTGGCTGGATTTCCAACATGCTCTCGAAGAGACGCGTGCAAATAAAGGTGGAAGATACTGTTGTGAGAGGCATCGTTGCCAGAGGCTACCCGCAGGGAGGCGTTCTGTCGCCACTGCTATGGAACCTTGTTCTCGGCAGTCTCTTGCATCGCCTCAACTCAGATGGATTCTACACCAATGCATATGCAGACGATCTTACGATACTGCTCAACGAAAAGTTTGAAAGAGTTCTGTGCAATCGAATGCAGAGTGCCCTTCGCTTAGTCGAAAAGTGGTGCACGGAGCACTCCCTGTCTGTAAACCCCAGGAAGACGGAGATGGTGCTCTTCACCAGAAAAGTGAGGACGGAGCCACTACGTTTCACTCTGTTTCATTAGTGTCTTTGTTCTTTGATTTAGTTTTTGCTTCTTGTTTTGACTTTGGCAGTTATTTCCAATTGCTGCATTCACACTCGCTGTAATATTTTCGTATATTTTGTCCACTGTCATGTGATGTTTTACTTTGGGCAGTTATTCAGCTGTTCTTCGTACTCATTTATGTTTTTGGGAGTGTTCCACTTCTTGTAACTTTTATTTAAAATCATGTTGGTTCTTTCCTTCCTTATATTTACTTTCAGTCTTGCTCTTATGATTCGATGATCGCTTCCTGTCGAGAATCTATTTAGTACATCTACGTCCCTGAGAATATCCCTCCTGTTACTGCATACGAAGTCTATGGTATTTTTAATTTTACCATCTGGACTTATCCATTGTTGTTATTCTTTTGAAAGAAGGTGTTCATCGCATAAAGATAATTACGATGTAGAAATTCTATTAATGCAGTTCCTCTTTCGTTTCTTTCTCCCAAACCATGTTGTCCTATGGCTGTTTCGGCTTCATCCATTTTACTTCCAATTTTGACATTGAAGTCACCAATTAATAAAGTGAAGCATGTTTTTCCTTCCTGAAAGGCAGTAGATATATCTTCGTAATAGTTTTCAACCTCTTTTTCTGAGTAGTCACTTGTTGGAGCGTAGGTCTGGATTATTTGTATTGAATATTTTGTGTTCTGTACTTATATAAAAATCGAAATGAATTTAGAGCTTTTTTCACAGAATAGCTTCAATAGCGGATCTAACTTCGGTACCAACTTATATATTAATGCTGAATCAACAGAAATTGTTTAAGCAATTTACGGTGACAAACATCGACGCTAAATGTAGAAAAGCACCAACGATAAACTCATAAGTCCTGGTATTTATTGACCATCTTAGTAATGTTCATGGCAATCAAAAAGGTTTATTTTTATGAAAATAGCTTGTACTTCCAATTTGCCTCAAAGCGTTTAAACGCTACTTATCATTAAATCATTAATTTCTGGTTACTGTCGGCGACAATCGAATACATTAAAATACACTTACCAAACTACCATTAGGACGGGTTAGACACGTGTCTGCTTTGTTTCACTAACGAGAGTATCGTTTCGCGTCCATGGATTTGGATATTATGTTTCAGTAAATAAAATAACATAATGGATATTGAATGATTCAGGATTTTGAAGGTCTCCAATCATTTTATGATAAATACATGTTGTCCTAGATATAAGGGGCGAAAAAAAGAAACATTTTCGTAAAGGACTCGTCTTGGGTCGATGGGGGTGGGGAGGAGTGTATTCTTCGGTCGGTTTAAAGTGTTAAAACTTTGGTTCTAAATCAGACTTTCAATGTAGCACTTGCTTTGCTCAGATTTGTTCTAAACTATGTAGTTACCCTTAGGCCGTTGAAAGAAGATGTAATCAGTAATTCTGGATACACAAATAAGCTAACATTGTCTCACAACTATTACTAGACACAGTAAAATGAAATAAACAGTTTTCCAAGGATATTCTCAAGTATGCTAAATCCGAGGTTTTATTGACAATAAACCCGCCACCATACTTTAGAGTATGTGAAGAATGGTCTTTAGCCCCGAATATGAGAATTTTTCCCCGTCAAATATTTATTCCCATTCCCATAAACGTGTTTCGTCTTTATGGGTTAGTGGAGGGCGGCTAGAAATAAATTCCTAGATATAAAAAGAAACGATCGAAACGTTAAAACGAAAACGTGATTGGGGTTAAATATTAAGAAAGTAAAGAAATATACCCTCGTAAAGACATTATTTTGAATTGCTGATTGCGATGGTTTGAGGTAAAATGTGAAATAAAAATAGGTTTTCGAGAGGCAAACGTTTATATTTTAAATTAGAGTCATTGATATCGTTAAGAAAGTTTGGTGTACCCGGACCCTGTGATATGGAAGTGCCTCTTCCTCGTCGTAGTCTAAAGAATCGTCAAACTTGTGATGTGCTCCTAATCCAAAGTATCTTAACACGCGTGTTGTAGCGGCTCTTCTGTCGCCATTTTGGGTCAACACGTGGCTATTGTTCAGTGACCGTTGTTTCTCCACGAGGAGGAACCGGGTGTTCTAACCAGAAGAAATCCCGATTCACGCTGGTATCCAGGCCGGGAGTGGAACCATTTCTGTCTGTGCTTGCAAAGATTCAGCTCACAGCTACCACTTTACGTGCTCGACACCTTGAAGAGTCAAAAATATAATGTCCCTGAAACAATATTCCTTTCAGTTTATTATACGGTCTATATACTGCAAGAGGGGGTGAATTGGAACAGTGGACTATGACTGAAGTCAGATGCCCTTAGTTGGGCGGTCCGAGGCATCTCAAACCAAGTTTCTGGGTGAATGACGTCCAGCGAAGCCCACACGTAAAGCAGCAGTTAACCTAAAGTATTTTTTTAGTATGAGAAATAAATATATATAGACAGCCATAAAACGCACTGAATCTGAAGAACAATTTCGGATCAGAAATTCTCTAATCTTCCGTTGATTCATCAACAATAGCTAGATCTGCTGTTCAGAAGATTATTAAAACAATATTGGCATTTTGTAAGTAATTATTTCATGCTGTAGGGTTTTAAAAAAAGGGGTTGATGATTCTAAACAACTGAGAAAAAAAGATGACAACGTTTTAGTAGATATCATACACAACTATCAGCTCATCCCTAGTGATCCCTAGACCTCCTACCTATTTTTATCTTGTTGTTTGCTGGTTTTAATGTTTTAGTGTTTTTTTTTCTTATTTTACCACAGCAAAAAAAATTAGATATTTTCATATTATTTTTTTGGTAAAAATTTAGATTAGGTAATGTACAGCTTTCATTACCATTGGATTGGATTTTTTTTCTTATAGCGAATAAGCAATCACTTCTTGAAGATCATCTTTTGGGACATATTTCTTCAACCCCGTGCGGGGTTGCTAGTCCCCCATCGCCTCCCCAGATATGGATGGTACCGAGGAAATAAAATACTCGGGGCGAACCAAAACTAGCATAATGAAGGGCAGCAGCGATAATTATTACCAGCTCGCGGCATGGATGAATTAATCCTTGAAATGGCAAGAAAACTGGAATTCCACAGGCGAAACTGAAACAGTCGGAAGGTTGTGGTACTGCGATGCGGAAAGCAAAAGGGAAACTACCGCATTATCTCTCCCCCAAGACAAGAAGAAGAAGAAGAAGAAGAAGAAGAAAGCTTTCATTACTGTGGAATTTTTTTCTTATAGCGAATAAACAAACACTTCTTGAAGACCATCTTTTAGGACCTACTTTTTCAAAACTAATTTTATATCTTTCAGTTGTTCTGTGTGCCTCTGTCAAGGGGAGGGGAACTTTCTATGTTTGCATGAGATAAACTATGCATGGATCATGCAGTTCTGGCATGTGAAAATTGCGCACTTTTTAATGACTAATATCTTTATCAGTTGTAGGTTCCTTATTCTGCTATTTCATTTATTTTCTTGCAAGGACATTATTAGTTTGCTGTTGTCATATTCTCTATTTTTAAGTTACATGAAAAACAAAAGAAACTTATGTGTTTGCTCATAACCCAAATCTGTTTTTAAAACACACATAAACAAATATTACAAATATAATATTAAATCTGATAATAAACCTACTTGATGACAATAATTAAATACATACATACATTTCCCAGACCAGATAATGTGAGTCTAACCGTCTCACAATACCTACCGCAAGTTTATACAATTGATCTGTCTTTTAAAGCCAGATAGGGTGCCACCAAAAGCGTCTACATCTAGTTCATTAAGCAATCGAAGTATTCTGTTAACATGGCAGTGGCGTCCATAAGTAGTTGCGTGGAACAGAGAATAGACTGAAGTTACGCAAAGGACGATTTGGACACATTCAAAGACGAAACGTGGCCAATCATTTAGCCCATTAAGCAGTTTATAGGCAAAGCACAAATCAAACTGCAGGCACCTCCTCTCAAGAGTTTCCAAATTCAATCTAAGGAGCATCTCAGACATGTGGTAGTCGTCAAAATTCACCCCCATTTTAAAAGCAGCATGTCGCATGAGTTTATTCTCCAATGAGTCAATGTATGTCCGATACTCAGGCGACCAAACAATTGCTGAATATTCGAGGTTGGATCTCACGAGTGAGACATAAAGAATCTTAGCTAGAAAGTTCACTACAGTTTCTCATCACAAACCCCAGAATGTTCAAACCTCTCAAGCGAATCTTAGACACATGCTCTGCAAAAGACAGATTTTCATTAAACCATACTCCAGAGTCCCTGACAACCTCCACACATCTAAGATTCTCGTTATTGATTTTATATTCGGAACTGAACTTTTTATAGACCCTGAAAAAGCTTATATAACAACACTTCTTGACATTCCACGTCAGGTTATTGGTCTGTGACCAATCCCAAAGAGCATTCAAATCACTCCGAAGCCTCACTGAGGCCTCCCACTGCTCAATCGTCCTGTACATCTTGAGATCATCCGCAAACATACTGACCGTTGAATGTTGGATCATACTTGCTATAGGAGGCACTCCCGACACCACCCTCATTGGCGTAGAAACAAAGTTTTTAATTTTAACCTTCTGCAACCTACCCTCAAGCAAACTATTAAACCATGCAATGAGTGATGGATCAAACCCCATAGCCTACAATTTTGCCAATAACAACTCAAAATTCACCCTGTCGGAAGCTTTCGAGAAGCCAGTATAGACGGAGGAACTTATACATCACCAAATTATTAGTGGTTGATCTCCCAGCTGCAAAGCCAAACTGGCTCTCACTAGTCAATCCTCTACACCTCCAAGCAAGTTGATCATAAACCATACTATCAAACTGCTTTGCCACTGTGTTCTGTTTACAAACGCCACGATAGACAAGAATAACAACCGCAGAGAAGCGACAAAAGCCGTCGGCACCTTCGAAGTTGGAGAGCCAAGTTGAATTTGTCATATGTGACAGATAATCGGTTTAATACACTGAGAGAAACGTAATGAAGGGAAAAGAAATGATATACACCGATAAAACATGTAATTAATTACATGCTTATAATTTACTTTATTAGAAATGTAACGGTTTAACTCAGAGTTTACTGATTTGCCGCGTTCTAACCTTTTTGAAGTGAATACTTCTGAGACTGTTTGTTTTTATAATTATGAAATAAATTATTTCCAGAAAATTTTCTGCCTGTCACTGTGCCCAGACAGTAATCCAAAAACACAACGGCCATTTCCTGATGAATAATTTATTTTTCTAGATACTATGATCATATTTCTAGATACTAATTCAATATTTTTCGATACTCCAAGTTACCGCAATTCTCTTCTTTTAACCCCCGTATAATAAATATGCCATTCATAAGATAAATACCGAAGTAATCTTAACATTGACCCCCCTAGCTAAGCCAGTTTGAGATATGGCAGGCTCAGGCAGCTTATATTGGATTATCCAATTTGCCTTAGTTAATCTCCGAGGACCCAAAAGGGTTTATGATGGGGTAAACAACCGACCCTGTAAAATAGCGACATATAAATGGCCTTGTTAAAGAATGGATAAATTATTTAGGAGCGCTTTTGCTAAATGAGTTGCCACTTTTCAGTTATTTTCAGGCAGGGCTAAAGATAATAATACAATATATATGTGCTTTAGGTGCACCATTCTCCTGAATCGCTCAATAACACTTCCCAGATGATTGCATGTATAATATTTTTTAATTTAATTGAAGTGAAAGCGACCCAAAGAATTACTTTAAAATATTACTACCTTGCATGCAATGTAGAGAAAGCTCTACGACATCAAATCAGAAAGCCTACGCCTAAAATCACCAATCACTGTGACGTGTGACGTGTTGAAAAAGTGACGTGTTTCGCTTCGTTGCCAAAATCAAAGCCAATTCCTTGGAAGGTAGGTCAAAATAAACTTCAAAACCGCAAGTTTCACAGACACAATGTCCCGCTAAACACCTGGAAAGGTTTGTAACTGTGGGACCAATATATATTCAGCGAAAATCTGAGAAATCACTTTCCACGTTTTCACCGCTTATCAAATTATAAAATAAAAATTAAAAAAACATAAACAAACTGGAAACAAGGAATTGGATCTGTCACTTCTGTCACTGTCACAGCTGTCAAGTCAAAGTCAGATCAGAGTAAAGACAGGACAGTGTTGCCACAATAAGTAATCTCATTTTCCATAATTGGTCCTTTTCAACGTTGCCAATTCGTGGATTTCTGCTTGTTTAGAACTGAGGGCCGTGAAAGGGAGCATTTGGCTGCTAAATTGAGTAGGCAGTAAACCCTCCTCTTTCCCGCATTGCCCTACGCACGCAGCGTCGGCGGATGCATACGTCTTTAAGGAATAATGGAGAAAAAAGAACAAATTGGGACCTATAAGTGCTGCAGCGACTGCAAGGATCTTGCTTGCTACTTCTGCGTCGTTTGTAATACAATCCAACACCGCAGTTGTGTGGAACGCAAAAAAAGTTCAGTTTTTCTTGGATCCTTTAAAATTTACTGCAGCCGTAAATGTGAAGAAGAAGCTCTAAATGGGTTATCAGATGAAGAACACAGTCTTGTTAAGCATTTAAGACAAATCATCATGGAAATAAAAACAGAAATGCATCAAAAAACCGAAGCAATGACTAATCAAAGAAGACGCTCAACTGCTTTCGAAAAAAGATGTAGCTGAGGCTGAGGACGGTTATGTAGACGAAATTGGCAAGCTCAAAAACAAAATAGCAGCGCTCGAACTTAAGATTATTGAGTATATGAGGAAACTGAAAGGTCTGACCGAACAACAAAAGGTAAATTTTCAAGAAATGGAAGTGACACAAAAACAGCAACTTAAAGAAATGGAAGAAAGGTCTAATGACCTAGATACCAAACTGCGAGAAGCGGTTCTAGAAAATATGTCCTTAGAAGTAAATATTGATCAATTAAAAAAAACAATTCAAAGTTTATCCAATGAAAAAGATAAAATACTACTCGAATTAGTCCAACAGAAAGAATCGTACGCGGAATCACAAATAAAGTTTAAACAGAACGAATCTCAGCTATGCGACTTCAAAATAATCAACGAAAAACTTGAGGATAATCAACAAAAATGGATAAAGGAGAAACAATTCTACCAAAATGATAGTAATAAATATAGGGAAAAGTACGATCAATATAGGGAGGATATGGAAGAGTTAAAGAGAAAACTTGGGAGAATAAATGTTTTAAATGAAAGCCTTAAAAAATCAAATATTGCACTGGAAGACAAACTAAAGGCATCAAAAACTAGACCAACTTCATCAGAAAACTCAAATCCAAATCGGACGTCAAATAGTGGGATCGTTTCAACTGGTCAACCAGCAAAGGCAAGACGACCTCAATTGCTAATAATGGGAGGTAAAAATAACTTTAACTATGGTAAAATAGTCAAAATACTCACCAATAGGGAATATGATACCAACTGTCAAAACTCCGAGAGCAATTCGTTCGAAGACATAATAAAGAACCACGAAAAATTAGCCAGTCATTTTAGCAGAACAGACATTAAAATAATTTTATTAAATTCTTACAATATTAGACTCGGAAAAAAACATAACCCATAGCAAATTAGATAATTTAATCCAAGCGTCCAAACACACCAGCACAATTTTGGTGGGAATAACTTATATACCAGATACAAATGGACTAAGGATATAGTCAACATGGAGTTCATCGATATGAATAATTTACTGAGGCCTTTCCACTTTAATGAGGAAGGAGAGTGTGAATGCTAAAGGAAAATGGTGCCTCATGGAATACATTTTTAAAAATTACATAAAACTAAAATCTAAATACACACAAACCATCTCTGACGGTGTAAGTAATTCACAACAAGACCGCCCAACATCATCAGAAATAATCACAAATAAAAGATCCTCCGAATCCCAGACCGAACCAGATGATCATCACAATCAAAAACAGAAATCTGTCACTATGGACAATTTCAAACAGGACTTGCCACCTAAAAAAACTCCTATACACTACGCAAATAACGGAACAAATACAAAAGCTAATAAAACAGCAGATTTTTTATAACAAAGGCCACTTCGGAAACGCATACGGAAAGACATCTAAAAACTAACAAGAACAAACTTATAGTTCAACACCTAAATATCCAAAGCCTGTGCAATAAAACAAACCAACTGGAAATACTAACAACAGAAAATAGCACTGATGTATTATGCCTCAGTGAAACATGGGCTACGGAAGCATATATGGAATATGCAACAATAAACGGTTATAAACTGATATCACACTTCTGCAGGACAAATCACGTTCATGGATGCACAGCGATCTACACCAAAAGTAAACTAGAAGCAAAACAAGCTCCAAAGGTTTCGTGATATGCCGTTGAAATGGAATTAGAGTGCTGTGCAGCTCAATTCAAAATGAATAAACGGGATACTGTAATAATAATACTTGTATATCGACCACCCAACGGCAGTGTGGAAATATTTATAAATCAATTAACAGCCATTATGTCAGAGGTAGTACGTACACAGGGGCGGATGGGACCACCGGGACACCGGGCAAAATGCCCGGTGGGCCGGACGCTTAGGTCGGGCCGCCCGCTTTCTTAGTAAGATGATGTTATGAATTTGATGAAAAATAAAACAGTGTACTAATTAAAATTTCATTTTCATGAGCAATGAGCAAAATTATTTATTTATTTATTTATTTATTTAAATAAACCCATTTCACAGTCACAAAAACCAATTAACAAATGGGTTAACTAGAACCTATACGAAATATAAGAAAATATGCTTAAAAATAACTTAATTATAAACACAATACCTACATTAAATGACAAGCTATAATACGTTCATGTTTATGTGCGCCAGAGTGCAATCGAATATATCAAATTTGTCCCGATGTTTATTGTAACTTTCACACATTCTATATAAAGGCGAGTATTTACGAACATTTGTTCTCGGTGTAGGATTATAAAACGTTTGTGATTGGCGAGCCGAAACCCTAGGTACAAGAAAACATATTCGGCTCAGTATCTCACTACATTCCACACTATTATGTAAAACTTTATATAGAAACTTCAGGTCAGCAACTGAACGTGTATGTTCTAGGGAATGAAAAGAGTATTTTTGTAGCAAAATTTGATATGTATAACCGATTTCAGGATATTCACCGTCAGTCCGAAAATTTAAATATTTTAGAAAGCGGCGCTGAACTCGCTCCAAATTATCAATATGATTTAGAATTTCTTATAATAAAACCAAGTGACGTAAAACACTCTGCCACAAGATCTGTGTGTTTTTCGAGCGCAAAGTAAGTTTGCCGTTTTCGAAAGATTACTGCGCTCCGCTACGCGTCGCGCAGTAACATTCTTTCTCAAACGGCAATCCGTTACTTTGCGCTCTAAATACACAAATAACTATTTCACTCCGTTTCACGGATTCAGGCAACTTTGTATTAATTCTTTTCAAGTTTATTAGCTGCCAGAAGTTTGACGGATTAAAGGCGATGCTATTTTCAGTAGTCGCGCAGTAATTTTTATATGCAACCCTCACATCAATCTTAATTTGTCTTCTTAATTGCTGAAACAACAAGTAATCTTCATCTCTATTTGACTTTTTATATTTTTTCCAAGCTCTAAACTTTTTTTTAATGTTATTTATTATGTTAGATGTAACCCAAGGAGGATAGATCCTTTTGTGCTTTAAAGTTTTTGGTACATATTTATCCAGAGCAGTGTATATTTCCGTATAAAACATGTTACAAGCTATATTAACGTCAGTCAATCCGTATAAGAAATCCCAATTAATATTACACATGTACTGATATAGGCCCAAGAAGTCAGCTTTTTTAAAATTATAAAAAATATTATTTGTTGCTTGTTTAGATAATCCCTTCTGGTGGCCCAAATTATACGACAGCAGCAAAGCAGGATGGTGAGAGTCCTCGGGTAAAAGCACATCTGCTGCTCTTTCAACCCTACCCGGAAATAAATCATTATTGCTTAAAATCAAATCTAACAGACGATCTTTATCATTGCACAAGAAATTATGCTGTTCAAGGTCCAAAAACTGCATAAAGCCGATTAGAGATAAAGTTTTATCATTTACATTATTATAATTATCAAATGATGTATCTATAAAATCCGGTAAATTAAAATCCCCTAAAAACAAAAACCTAGAATTATATAGGTATTCATATGTACTAATCTCTTCCAACATCGTATTATAATCCGCAAGGGTGGTATTGGGCGGTATGTAAGTTACAAACAAGTAAAAGAGACAATTATTCATTGATACTTTCACTCCCAAAATATCAATACTATCCGGAATATTTTTTATTTTCTGAATTGAAACACTAAATTCATTTTTAATCGCTATTAATACTCCTCCTCCCCTACTAAGCCCTAGTCGAACAAAATTTCTATCAACGCGGTACAAAGAATATCGTGAATCAATAAGTTCCGTATTTAAAATATCCGAACCTAGCCAGGTTTCCGTAAATACGAGTATATCAAAATCCGAAACCAACACCGAATTAAAATGATCACTTGTTTTACTTCTTAAGCCACGGACATTCTGATAATAAATGGATATGCCAATCTTATTTCCGCAATCTAAAGAATGCGATATACCGAAATGTGTTGAGTTTAAATTTACGCTACCAGAGGAAAAAATAGTCGAATCATCATACATATAGCAGGTTTCATCTATTTGATTCAGTGATTGCTATTTAAAGTTGCCAAAAATATCAGATTTGGCCCTCTCCAAGATTTGATTATATGCATAGCAATTCTTATAGTCCCAAGCAGCATGATTAAAAGGTACATTCAACTCTCCCATCTGTCTAACATTAATACAATTGACGCACTTATACTGATCTTTCCCAGCCTTACAATCCTTAACTTCATGTGACCCAGAACACAGCAGACAAGATAATGCCTTTTTGCAGAATTTGAATGTATGATAAAAGTTGTTGCATTTAAAACAGCGTGTAATTGAAAGTGCCTCGTACACCGAACAGTTATCTAGACCTACAATCAACTTACCAATTTCAATGAGTTTTTTAAAAGTAATTGGGTCCAATTGCAGATCTGCCTGATAAACATACTTATTTTTTCTTGTAGGCCATATTTTCACTAATTTACATGAAGAAAGTGAAGTAAAAATCTCATCATTTTGCGTAATAAAATTTATTAAAGTCTTTTCATCGTATTCCTGCGACAGTCCAACAATTCTTACAGCCGGATGAACTCCTCGCAACTCTCGAACCTCGTAGTCGTCAGACAGCTTGTCCGAAGCTAACTCCTTAAACTTACTGGCGCTGTTCGACGAGGTGCTCAGAATTAACCCACCATTCGATACCGTCTTAACGTTCGTAAATGAAATACTTTCTGCTGCAGGATCAATGCTCTGAAGAATATCCCTCTTAGTTCGGGAATTGTCCTGTTGAATCTTTGGCAGCACCATAAGTCTGGAGTTACCTGACCTGCTCAAAGCATCGGCGTACGATGAGGTAGTACCGGTATTATAATCTTCAACTGGTTTTGACTTAGAAATTTTCTCAATTATCTGTTGCATTGCTGAGTCAACCGTTTGGTTCACAAACTCTTTCAATTTATCGGAGAATGAAACCGTTAGCTCTGTACATTTATTACTCAACATACTTTGCAGTATTGATTCCAATTCGTCAACGTCAAAATTGGCACATGCCCCACACTTCCATAACACTCCAGGAACCGAACTTATAACAGTTACTACATCAGTTGAGACAGACACACATTCTGCGTGATAACGTTTTTTGCAGTATCCACCACATGTTAGCATTGGCTTATTGCGAACCGATGTATCACAAAATGCACATTTAGACATAATGCTCACCGACTCACCGCTAATAAACTAGACTCACTTGAAAGCTTAATTTTCGCTGAACGCTCACATGTCAATTTCTGGTATAAAAATGACTTTAAACCTGCTCTTTTTCCAACTTAAACACGGAGCTAATTATTTAACCGCATTGATACGATTATTGCAATAATCAAGTTATTATTATTGATTATAACGGTTATATCGGGTGCAGAACAAAATAAATAAAATTCCTTGATATAAATTCTAGGTATTTTTTATGACTATAAATACAAATACCTTGACACGTGAAGATCATTATTAACCAACACTTTTTATAATACGCAGCAAAACAGTTCAATGCCTTAAAATATTAGGTCCACGTCATCTACGTGTATCTGTCGACATCAACACTTCAAGAAATCGACCGAGATATTTATATTAACAAAATGCTGATAAAAGGACTCTTTATCAGTTCTTTGCGTGTAAGATGACATCATCCACACCTGGTACCTGACGTGACCTGACACGACCTAAATAGTGGTGTACGTGTGGATAGTATCTACTCGATACTTTAATATCTGATACTACACTACAGCTTCATTTTTTCGAGAATCTTATAAAAAAAATGGATATATGGTCTTCTATTTCTGAAGATCAAAATAGGAAAAAAACTTGGTTTAATAGGAAAAACAAGGTGGTGGTCAAAAGAGAAAGTATTAGTCAAAGTTTTTGGAGAACAACCTCTTTATATAAATGTAATCGAGAGTTTAAACAATATTTAAAAAAACCGCAATTTTAACACCGAAATTTGGGCTACAGCAGATAGTCTAAAAACACAATTTTTAAAATATGAAACTATAGTTTTTTGATGAAAATGTCCATTCAACATTCTCGAGAAAAATTTTTTGTTGACACTTTTACGTAACAATGGACACTGCAGTTGAGTCCATGGAAAATCGTTACCAGAAAAATTTAAATTTAATTACAGATATATCAATCTTTAATCCCTTGTCATTTGACGAAATAAGAAAAAATAAGTGCCTTCCAGAACAAAGTTTACAGTACATTTTACAAAAAATTTTTAAGTTTAAACCAGATGCTTCATATTCAAGATGAGTTGCTATATTTTATAAATAATTGGGATCTTTGTAAAATGTCACTTAAAAATTCCATTATAAATATTATTGATAAAGATTCCACATTCTTAACAATTGATGGGAATGAACAAGTTGACTTTCAAAATCAATGTAAAAAAGAGGCTGATATTTGCCAAAACTGCGTTTTCTGTTGCTACTTGACTGTGGTTAAATATAACATGTATCAAAACGCATATCCATGCTTATATATTATATATCAATACTTTAACTCTTCCAGTGACTCAAGTGTCTTGTGAACGGAGCTTCTCAATTTTAAAATATATTAAAAATAGTTTAAGAAATTCTTTATCAGAAGAATACAGAATCTTTTATGCTCATGAATATGGAGCGAGATCTGTTAAATAAAATCGACAGCGAAGAAATCATTAATAAACTCGCATTTTCCAGTAGGTTAATGGAGAAAATACTAACGTATTAAATTATTTTGATGCTTAAAATGTTTATTTTAATTCTATTTTGTTTCAAACTTTTAGAATATTTGGTTTTCGTTTTGTTTCAAAAATAACAAAACATTTTTTTGTTGTTTTTTAAATTTTAGAGTATTTGTTATGTTTGTTCGTATTTTTTTACCATTTGATTATATATTTGTGAAATTGATTTTTTTTTATTTTGCTAATACCATAAACTTTTCCTCTCAAGTATAAAGGGCTGCTCGGCTCAAGAAGTCCAGGGCCGGTCTGACCCACTCCATCCGCCCCTGTACCTATACATAAATATGTTATACTATGTGGTGATCTAAATATTGATATGTTGAAAAAAGAAGACAGAAACTACAAACTACTCAAAGCTACGCTAGACGCACATCGTATAATCAACCACTGTAACGAATCAACTCGCATTGCGTCAAATTCAATTGGGACTTCCAGATCAGCTATTGATTATATGTCATCGAATATCCCAGCAGGGGAAGTTACGTTTTCAACTCGACAACCTCACTTATCTGCCCATATGCTTCTGCAACTCGAGGTCGACCTGTCAAACACACCAAACAATGAAACGATTTGCATGAAAGGTATTAGGCTGGCATCAAAGGACAACATCCAACAATTTAAACGCAGTCTATCCCTCGAGACATGGGATAACCTACCTAATCAAAACACTGACGATGCGTTCAACGATTTCCATGCAACATTTTCCTGGCATTTTGACCTGTGCTGTCCCGTTAAGCAAAGAAGCATTAATACAGACAGGAATGGTAAAAACTCCTGGTTTGAGGCAGATTTGCGCTTACAAGGATATGAATTAAGGAAGCTTTTCAACGACACGAAAAACAATCCAGCCTTTCAAGCCTACAATGAAAAAAAGAAACAATACAGAAAAGATGTTCAGCAAAGGAAAATAAATTTCAACACAAATATCATCAATGACTCGACGAAGAAAGCCAAAGATATACGGAATATAGTCAACAGAGAAATCGGAAAAACAAAATTATCCAAGCCAATATGGCTAAAGATTGAAGACAGATTGCTCCACTGTCAAAAAGAGGTTGCGGATAAATTTGGCTCGTTTTTCGCATCATCGATAGGTGATAATTTGGCAAGACGTTGTAGCACCTCAGTATCCCAAGAACCATCTCTTCCACCAGCAAACACCGACTCTATCTTTCTCGAACCAGTAACTAAACATGACATAATCAAAATTATCAATAGCCTAAAAACAAAGCATCTTCTGGTTTCGATGGAATTTCTACAAAAGTCATAAAGAGTGTGTCTGATGAGATTGCGTGTCCTCTTGAGATATTGTGAGTGAGGGCTGCTTCCCATCCAGACTTAAATTGGCCACCGTGGTACCGATCTTCAAGAGAGGTGGAGAGGAGGATATTGCCAACTATAGACCAGTATCACTACTAAGCACATTCTCTAAAATTATAGAAAGATTGCTTTATGAGAGAATCATGAAATTCCTGATAAAGTTCAACATCATTAGTGACGACCAGCATGGTTTCCTTAAAGGAAAATCCACTGGAACTGCGTCGTACTCTCTCTTGAACTTCATTCATGAGAACATATACAGCAACAGAATAGTGGTTGGGCTATTCTTCGATCTCTCAAGGGCGTTTGACTCCCTGGATCTCGACTTTGTCAAAGCTAAACTAAATAACATCGGCTTCCGTGGGCGGGCGAAGGATCTCATTATGTCTTACCTTAGAGACCGAAAACTGCAAGTCAGGATTGGCCAGGAGATGTCGGATGGTTTTGATGTCGACATGGGAACTCCCCAAGGATCGGTCTTGGCCCCACTTATATTCCTGTTGTTCATAAATGACCTGAAACTGCAAACTATGACAATTAAATTTGCTGATAATACCTCTGTGCAGCAAGAACTGAAGAGGAAATAAATTCCCAAATTAAAAAGATATGCGAAGGGATGAGTGCTTGGTGTTCCAGAAACAAACTGCTATTAAATGAATTAAAAACTATCTCAGTACACTTCTTCAACTCAAACCCCAAAATCCAGGTGGATATATTTCAATCTGAAGTAACATTTCTCGGATCATATCTGGACAGTCAACTACACTGGGACAATCACATTGAACATGTCTGTGACAAACTCAATAAAGCATACTTTGCCCTACTTAAATCAAAGCAAAGTGTACATAAAAAGACTTTGCTGACCTCATATTATGCTCTTGCTTATCCGCACTTGACATACAACATAATTCTATGGAGTCAAGGTAGATTCATACAAAGAGTGTTTGTTCAGTGTTCTGCAGAAAAAAATAATAAGACTGATATGTAACTTGAAGCCGCAAGAGTCCTGCCGACAGGCCTTCGAAGAAAACAAGCTTCTGACGGTGATATCAGTCTATGTTTATAAATGTGCAACCTATGCATACTAACATATTGAGGACTTTCCAAAAACTGGTGAGCACAGCAGGTATGGTACGCGACGTGGTCATGAATTGTCCTTCCCCATACACAGGTCTTCCCTCTTCCAAACATCCCCAAAATACGGCTCATAAAAATATACAACGGGCTGCCCAGAGAAGTGAAGGACTGCACCACGTTTGGAGTGTTTAAGAGTAAACTTAAAAGCTTTCTTCTGTCAAAGTGTTTTTATTCAATTAATGACTATCTAGGTTAAATATAGAATGAGCAAATTCCGTTTATGGGTATACATATATGTTCTACTAACTATCATCCTCGTTATTTTTTATTGTCTAACTGTTGGGGCTGTCATTGTATCTTGTCCCCTATACACTTGATTTTAACATATGCTAGGTCGCTTTTATTTTAAGTATTGTTCAATTGTTATATATCTTAGCTTTAGGATATATTAAGACAAAACTATGTTCATTTTGTGAATCATTTAGTGAATTGGTAAATAAATAAATAAATAAATAAACTACAGGGTACTTCCTAAGTTCGATTTTTTTTTGGAGCAAAAACCCAAAATCGCATTTTTGAAGCGAAAACTTCTTAGCGAATAAGACTGAGCCGTCACGCTTCATGCATGACACTGGGCTATTTAACACTCATTCAGGTAAAGACGGCTCGAGTCGACTTCAGCCAAATGAAAAAATGAAAACTTCTTAAGACGTGTTCAGCACACTTTTTCCTGGGTACTAAATGAAACTGAGTCGTCACGCGCGACACGTAGCTCTCGGCTATCGCTCGTTCAGGTAAAGTCAGCGTCAACGTTTTTCCCAAAAATGGCAGTGAATGGAAATTTGAGATTTGGCAAGTTTTTAGGGGTCGCCAAAGGTCAATTATTTATTTGGGGATCTGATTTTTCGTTTCCTAGTTCTTACGTCAAATACAAGATAAATGTCAATTTTGTTGAACTTGTCTGGCCATGTACCTTTTGACGGTCTTCCGAACCCTATTAAAATTGGCGGGAATCGGAAAATGGTGATATGGGCTTTTCAAGGAAAATGTCGTTTTCTCGAAAAGTGTTTTTTTTTAAGCCTATTACTTGACGATAATCTATGCCAAAAACTCTATTCGAATGCTCTTTGGAAATGATAACCCCTTTTGTACAGAGTGATCTTAAAGTTTTCGCCATTTGAAGTTTAGACATGCACGACGACTCTCAATATTATATTACCTGGTAATATTAAAAATCGGAATGGATAGCTTTGGTTTTGATTATATGAAACTTAAAAAATATGCCTAGGTATGTGGATTTCTATATTTAATTACCTGAAATCTATTTGAAAACGATCTGAATTTGGAAAAATTACTAAAATTAGTCAGGATCGGAAAATCTGACAGTTCCTGGTGGATTTTACGACACAGATCTTGAGGTAAAATTTCACTTTTAGCATACCGACTTGGCACATGCAAGATTTTATTAATTAAGGTTAGCTTTGGGTTGGGTATGAGAGTAGGAAAAATTTCTATGATTGTGTTAACAATATTCAGCCAAATTAGCCTATTTTACAGATATTAAAATATGCACATTAACAGATATGTTTAAGAAAAAAATATTAATTTATTCAAAGAAATAATTGCAGTAAGAAAAGAAGCAAGCATATTTGTACTACCCAACAAATGCTTCATTCGGTAATATACGAAAGAAAGCCTCATAGGCATTATCAAGGCTTTAACAGCTCCATATTCCCAAAAGGAAGCTCGAAAAGTTAAATATATCAATAAAAGTTCCGCAAACATTTTAACTTTGAAAGAAACATTAATTTTAAATCGCCAATATATTTACCTTAAATTGTCTTCTCTATTATCCTTTCTAACTATGCTACTCGCTTCAGGACAAGAGTGAATTTCTCACTCCCAGAAGTCCTTAGAGAAAAAGTGCCGCTATAAATCTATGAACTTCGAAAAGCTGTTACACAATTTTGCCATTTATATTACTTACATTGAATTTCCTTAGAGCCATAACTAAATAATCTATATATTTATATAGACAAAAAAAAATCTTTTCTAACTGAAATATTTTAATAGAAATGGCTTGGTTATTTCCCTCTAGTCCTCTAGATGTCAAAATGTTAAAAAATGCATGCATGTGCAAACACATTTACATATAAAATTTACAAATTAACAGATACGGGGCTCATAGCGTACCATCCTTATCATCATTCATTAATTAATTACTCCCTTTTTGTACGTCAAATCCATCAGGTTGGGTTAGTATCACTATCGCTTTCGCCCAAGTTAATAATAATAATAATAATAAGGGTGTGACAAACCCTCGGACCTTAGTCGCACCGTTGTTGGGGTTAGCTCCCCCATCAATATGATATGTTGCTCCTGTAAATACAAAGGATAATCAAGGCGGCTCCGGCGCGGGGCTGCCCACTGTGGTGATGATCAGTCTGACTTGGATGGCAGTGAAGCGAGTGACACTGCTCCAAGGATTGGCTCCACTCAAACGCATGAAACGGAACCTCAGCCAGTTGGAAATGTTTCAACACAAGAAGTGTTGACCACCCAAGCTGGCCTCCCCCGGCAGCGCATGAAATGGACTGAAGACATTAATATCGATCTCATGCGTTGATATCTCCAAGTAACAAATAACGAAACCAACACTACTGGATACAGGGTGTCCGTCCATAGAGAGTTCACCAGAGCAAAGGTTAGCAGAACAAATTCGTGTCAGAAGAAATAACAGACTTCCACCAGATGTGATTCAACAACTACGAACCGAAGTTGACAATATGCTCGAAAACCACCCACAAGATCAATAAGTACGGGTTCCTCCGGAACCCGCACCAGAAGGCAACCTCACTCATCCCAACTTTCCACCACCTCCAGATCCTCTAGAAAACATGGTAGATGAGGGCACCTCTGGTCTTAAGGAAGAGATTCGCTCGGCTTTCCTCACAGTACTGGCCGAATTTGAAGGAACAGACTCCACTACGCGATACACACTACCAAAATTAAATAGCTTGAGAAAATTAACAATTATGGTCCATATCCCGGATTCTGAAATCTTACCGAGGTACTTTCAGGAACACAACTCATTTATGCATGTTAATTTGGGCATCTATAGTGCCGCCCTCTCCACCGTCCGAATCCTTGGTGTCAAGGTTAGGAGACACGATGAAATAAGAAGATAATAACTTGATCCACTATGGAGGCTTACTAAGAAAATTTCTGACCTACGAAAAGATGTGGCCCGACTGCAACAATACAGAAATGGAAACCGTGCAAGAAAACTCGTGCAACAAGTAAACTGCATCCGGCGAAGAACGCAGACCCACGCTAAGTTCAACCCTAACAATGCAACTATCGAGCTAGTACTTGACACACACACTCAAAAACTGAAAGCGTCGGACAACGTCTACGGCGGTATAATGAATCGAATCTGAGGAAACAGCACAACAACTTATTTTCACGAAACCAAAAACAATTTTACAGAAACCTGCAAAAAAAGATGTTGTATTCTTTCGGAATGGCATTTGGTCTACCCCAGTCGAACATAAAGCCGATAGTCACTGGATTGTCCAAGAACAACGGGACTCTAATGACATCATCCAGATGTCACTTGATGAAATAAAGCCAGAGACCGTAACTACCGTGATCAAGAATTCACTGAACTGGCAAGCCCCTGGGATAGACCAAATTCATAACTTTTGGAATAAGAAGTTTACAAGCTCTCGCCAGTACCTTGCCAACCACTTCACCTCCTTCCTCAGTGATCCATGCAATGTCCCGCAGTTTATGACTCGAGGGATCACCTACCTGCTGCCCAAGGATGAGAACACGCAAGACCCGGCTACATACAGGCCAATCACCTACCATATATAAGATTTTCACGGCCTGCCTCTCTGATGAGATTTACAATCATTGTAAGAACAATAATGTACTCGCCGAGGAGCAGAAAGGCTGTATTAAGGGCTCCCAAGGTTGCAAGGAGCAACTCCTCATCGACGCTGTGATTTTGGGACAGGCAAGGAGTAAGCGGAGAAACCTGTCTATGGCTTATATTGACTACCGCAAAGCCTTTGATTCCGTTTCTCACTCATGACTAATACATATTTTAAGCCTGTACAAAATAGAGCCGAAAGTAGTGCCCTCCTGGAATCCCTTATGGACTCCTGGAGTACAACTCTGCATCTCATAAATAAGAATAAAAGTATCACATCTGATTCCATCAACATCCGCCGCGGGATTTTCCAAGGTGATTCCCTTAGCCCACTATTATTCTGTCTAGCGCTTAATCCACTTTCTAACATGTTGAATAAGAGCAGATATGGCTACAACATCAAAAATGCAGAACAGGAGCATAAGATCACACATCTCCTATATATGGACGATATTAAGCTGTACGCTTCGTCATCCACTGAGCTTCAAGGCTTACTCCGAAGAACTGAAGAATTCTCCAGGGATATCGGTATGTCGTTTGGATTAGATAAGTGTAAGACTCTCAGTGTAAAAAAGGCGTTCAGCATGCGGTTGGGCTTTGAGCTTATGGATAGATCTGCTATCGGTTCAATGGACGAGGAGGAAATGTATAAGTATTTGGGAGTGCAACTATCCCTAAATATTGAACATAAACGAACAAAGGACCAAACCACTAAGAAATTCACAGATCGAGT
>MU193022.1:0-21908 GCA_016904865.1 Pissodes strobi | reverse complement strand
CCTTGTCTCCCACTTTAGATCAGAAAAACCCTTACCAGCGACTGAGATTTACCACCGCAGACAGGAGCAGATTACAGCTATTAATCAAGACCTGGAGAAAGTTCAAACTTGGGGCGACCGAAATTTGGTCCAGTTCAATGCAGCAAAGACCCAAGCAGCAACGTTTACCAAGAGGGCCAATACAGCGGGCCCTGACATCATTATGGCAGGATCGACCATTCCTTCATCCTCGTCAATCGGATTGCTGGGTGTCTCGGTCAACAGCAATATGTCATAGCATGACCATGTTGCTACCATCGCAAAATCAGCCTCCCAGAAGCTTGGTGCGCTATTTCGCAACATAAAACTCTATACACCGCAGCAGTTGCTCTTGCTGTACAAAGCGCAAATAAGATCGTGCTTAGAATATTGCTCACATATCTGGGGTACCGCACCAAAGCACACCCTAAAGCTGCTGGATTCCATTCAGAAGAGAGCTGTGCGTCTCGTCGGCGACCCGGAGTTGACCCGGAATCTGGATAGTCTGGAACACCGCAGACATGTGGCCGAGATGTCTCTGTTTTACAGATACTTTCACGGCAGATGTTCCCAGGATTTGGCCCGCATCATCCCGCCCCTGGCAACTCCTGTCAGACAGTCACGACAGACGGCAGGAGCTTACCAGTTCGTCATACAACTAGAAACACCTAGAACATCGCTTTACAAGAACTCCTTTGTCTGGCGGACTGCATCACTGTGGAACTCACTTCCAGAACATGTTTCCCACTATTTACAACCTACAAATATTCAAGAACCGTGTCAATCAACATCTTCGCACACACACCGCTCGTCGAGCGCCATAGGATCTCCCTTTAGTGTGTGTGCCACTGCCATAATAAAAAAAAAATTATGGCATTTCGTGCTCTGCTCCAAGCTGAGTTCTTGAATGTTCCGAGCAGGTTGAGCAAAGCCAAATGAACAGGCCTCTAGTTGTATGTTAGTAATCGTATGCCTTAATGCTTCATGATCTTCTTCTCAACATTATTTTAAAAATATGCTATCATAGTTGTTTTATCTGATTTTACAATCAGTGAGATAACACCCTTATAATTAGCAGTAATACAATGTATTAAGTAGATCACTAAAAAATAAAGTAATTGTGTCACATTTTGTACAAGTATTAAGACTAATTATCGATTTAGAAATATATTTACGTATATTCAGTGTGTAATGTAAACTTAAAATGCCATTCTATTAATAGGAAAATTAAGATATTTAATTTTAATATTTTAAAATATATATACCTATCACAACTTTCAAAATTAATTAATTGATGGTTATCTACATTTAAACACATATTAATTTAAATGTACATAATAGTAGACACTTACTTATTTTATGAGAATCATCCTTAAAAAAAACATGTTTGGGTTAAGGATGATTATTGAATTATTGCTTAGATAGTTGATTAGTAATTCTCACCTTCGACATTTAGAGTTACTAAAATACGAATACATATTTAGACAATATAAATTGATCACGTAGGTACTTGAAATCAGACCTTAGATTTTCTTGACAAATTAGTAGCAATTTATGTTTGTATACATCCTCAGTGTAGGAAAATTGGACACTTCTGTTAATTAAAATATATTTACATTCCCGATAAGAATGTGTGTGAATTATTCAATAATTTAATTTTAATATAAGTATATACCTAGGCAAACTAGTATCGATACTAATATAAATTTTAAAGATGATAAGCGTTCCCAATTGTATATTTGCACCTGACATAATCAACTTTGCTACGTATCGACTGTATATATGAAACTGTGGATATTTGATTATTTAATGTTTGGGAAATACGGAAGGGCTTTAAAAATTATTGATTTATCTTATATCTAAAGTCTCAATTTGAAAACCTATCCGTAGTATTAACTTCTGGAGTCGAAAAGCTCATTTGGGGTGTATCGAGGAGTTCAAAAGAGACCTCTACAGCTATGGCCTACCCCAGTTTCAAATAAAATTATATTTATATTAAATTGTATCAATCTGGGAAACATATACCCATTTCATTCATAAGATTTTTAAAACAATCGGAGTTTAAATTAAAAAAAAAACAATTGACATTTTCTTATCGACATAGGTGCAGTCATTTCAGTTTTAAATTTAAGATATAAAATTTTGAAACTAAATAAAAATTTTTTGCTTACTAACATATGAGATGAAATTAGTAGACCAATTGTTGGTGCAGATTTTCTATTAAAATTTGGCCTCCTAGTGGATTTTAAAAATTAAAAATTAGTTGATACATAGACAAACTCATCAATTAACACCTCTGTTATAAAATCTAATTCAATTTTACAAAAAATGTTTGCTTTTGAAAATATTTACACTAAACTGTTAACAAGAATTTTCTTCACTAACAGCAACACCAGATTACACATTACCAGTTAAACACACAACACATCACCGTATACTAATTTATTTTTCTGCACACCACCCACAATTCATCCAGAAAAATTTAAAATTTGTAAAATCAGGATTTGACTACACAATATAATTAGGATAATTTGCATTTTGAGCAAAATATGAAAGTTAAACTTTTGCTTGCAGGATTTTTACACCTTTCCTTGTTAGTCACTCGGGTCAGTGAGTGATCCATTCTTTCCTGACATCAACTGCTGGTACTACACCATCTGGGTTTCTTCTCTGTTTTTAATTACAATCTCTCTCGAATTCCACTGCTTTATGGTCGTCCTCTTTTAGATGAGTTTTTCCCAATTTTACACAGAGCAACTTGAATTCTATTTTTTTTTTGTATCAGGAGCTTTCGGTTTTTAACTAAACATACCCTTTTATGCAAGAGCCATTTATTCACTAGTGCTCTATCAACTAAATGGTAGAATATCCTAAAGTACCATTTTTTTTATTTTAGCCAAATTTTGTGGCGTCCGATATGGCTATCAAATAAATCTACCCCACCCACCCATATGTTTGTTACACATCGTAACAATCTCTGGACATTTGACGACTTTGTATTCTTTATTTCTTCTATCAAATCTACGGGCGGTGATTTCTGGTTATTTTCCAGAGAATGTGGAAATTTGCTATTCTATTATTTTTCAAAAATAAACAAGGATCTTCAACACCTTTTCCAATAAATTCAACAAATTTGGCCTAGGGTTTCTTTTTTGATCGTTGTTCAGTGGTAGGCTCGTAATTTAAAATCTTTCTTCTTGTCACAGTTTCTACCGGCAAATATCCTTGGTTATGAAGATAAGTCATGAGAGGAAGCGAAGTAAAATAGTTGTCGAAATAGATTTTATGAGGTTGGAATTTTAGTTCAACTCTTGATAGAAGAACAACCACATTTAATGCACCTGGTTCATCCAAAGTCTTTTATTGGGATGGTTTTCTTGCATACTCATCACGTAAAAATTCAAATTTAGGGGGTTGTTTGCCCTATACCGTTTTAAATTATTCCTGAGTGGTTGCACAAATTTGTTCATCACTCGACAAACTTCAACAGGCACAGATATGAACTTCTCTTGTAAATTATTTATCGGATCTTATGGAGTTTGTCAAAGAATTTGCATTTCGTTGTTATTGAAATGAAACAGCTTGGAGTTTTTCGAAATTATTTAGAGACATTATTTTGTTTATAAAGTTACTTCAGGGCAGTAAGTCCCTTATGTTTTTACAGTGTGACACTGACGTGACGTGAAAATGCAAATTCCTACAAATTTTTTAATGTCTTCTTTTTTATATGTTTTGGTTCATTGGGATTAATTTAAGATTCTAGTCGCAATATTTCCGGCATGAGATTTTCGTAGCCCCGAAACTCGTTTTCTAGTTCCAGGAACCTCAAGTTCCAGATTATTTTATTGCTAGAAGCCGAGGAGCTAGCTGCCAAAATTTCTAAATCCGGTATAATTGGTTTTGGAATGTCTTCAGAGTTGGAAAGTTTATCGGATAAACTTTCTACGAGATCATTCCCATTTACTGTGAGGTTAAATCAAAATCGTCTCCATCTCCAGAATCTGTGTCTAGCTCTTGGTCTAGCTTGTAACTGTCAATTGGAGTATTAGCTAAGTATAAGCATTTTGTTATATCGGAGAGGCTTTCATCTTTGGAATTCTTTCCACCAACGACTCATTTTCTGAAAGAAAAATACATATCGCCTCAATGTATCGGATATAACAGATAAAAAAATGCAAAAACGTCAACGTTTTACTGATATCACAGATTCATTGCAAATTTAGCCAAAAATATGCAACCACTTTATAATATAAGATTCATAAAATAAAAAGATTATATATTTCATTGGCATATTAGAAAGCTTGTGATTCAAATATCAATTTTTTTTTTCAGAATCTTCCTCTTCGACCACGTAAAGGCGCCACCTCGTTTCCGGTGTATCACGAGTGTTTCGGTGAAGCAAGAGGTCGGTGTTACCCTGATCTCTACACCAGTAAACACGCTAAATGTATCGAATGCTCAGACTGCCAAAGTGGCTTTTCACCTCAACAGTTTGTCTGCCACGTTCATAGGTAAGTAAAAATATTGCGAAAGCGTTTACAGTAAATAGTAATGATAACCGCGTTAAAAATGTTACTTGAATCAAATACAAGTAACGTAATTCCGAAATATGGAAATTAGTACTTTTCGAAATAAGTAAGGTTGTGGTGACAATTCACAATATGCTTCTAGTTTCCGGGCTTTTTTATTCCTGCGGGATGATGAAGGGGAATCGATATGTGTTGAACATTTGAAAAGTGATGCTCATCGATCACCGTTTTAGGAAGATCTAGGGATTCGAATCTTTCTGGTTTAACGAAAATGCTACACTCTAGAGATTCATCGAAAAAGCCTGCTTGAGATTGCAAAGAGTTTTTATCTTTAGGTTCATTCCTATGTTGCTTAAATGAATTTGTTCCTTGATCGGTTATATTAAATTAGCAGAGGTATTGAGTGGTCTTTGTTATTGATATGTTTATCCACGTATGAAGTTGGAACCCTACAGACCGGGTAATGGTGATAAGCAGTGGGAACAAATAATGAACAATAGGAGACGCTGCCTAAAGCTGGAGGGAAAAGATATAGATATAGGATGTAGATTTGTGGCGCTGTCCCAATCCTTACTTGGCTCGAAATAGTTAGCTGGCAAAGACCACCTGTAGAGAATTTATTATGAATACCAACCTTAGGCAGTTTGAGAATCAAAGGAGAAGCTTCTGTGTTATGCAGATTACATAACCCTGGTTTAATAATGGATATATGTTCCTTCGTACCAGAATAGAGGAAATTGTTAGATGCCAGAATCTGGCCAGAGATCTTAAAGCATCTGGCCTGAGCAGCGGGATACAGTTGTATTTATTGTCTCGGCTGAGGGGATTATCCTCGGGATTATCTTATCGAAATATGTCTTGAAGAACCTTGAACTACTGGGTTGCCCTAGGACATCCATCTTTAAGTACATTTCTGAGCTGAGTGAGAAAAACTCGGAAAAACTAAACTGATTTATCGGTCCAGACTTCAACTCGCAAACTGTCATCATTGGTTTGGAATTTGTTTTCTGTAATATGATGGTAATATTTTAAAAATTGCAAATATTTGTTAATTTCGAAAACCTAAATTATATTTAAAATGTCCACGATTGTCACACCGTGCATGTGCATCGAATAATCTGTCTGTTATCGCTGTAGAATAAAATGAGCCAGTGAATTCAGTTGCGTAGCTCTTTTGGGCAAGCTGGAGCTTCTTACGCTCAAGTTTCCAACTTGCAAAGAACCTGCCAATTTCATGAATATCACGCGCCGAAAAGGGATATTATACGTTTAATGTTTCATCTTTATTCAAGAGGATAATTGTACTAAGTTAAATATTCAGCATTTGTATTTGTAAAAACAATTTATTCTTTATTGCTTTTAATATTGAGTTTTAAAATCTTAGTATCAGTATCAACCTTCATTATTAGTCCAGCGTTAAAATGTTGCTTCTTTTTGGTTTAAAATCTTCTCCGCTACCCAAAGCTGAATTAATTAGTTTATTATCTGATAATGCAATCAAACATTCGATAATTTTCGTCAAGTAACAGGCAGTATAGTTTATGCAATATAAAAATGAATTGAGGTCCCAATTAGTATTCCTTAGGCCAATCACTGAAGATAAAAACGTATAAATGTCCCAAAAGATTCCATATTTTAACCCAAAGTTGGAAGATAGATTACTAAAACATTTTGCAACCCATTTATAATAAATAATTATTATTTATTCAATTATTGAAAAAAAAATCAATTCGGAAGTATATAAATTTTAAAAATAAATTAAATTTGACAACTATTCGACAGAAATTATAAAAGTTTTGCAAATTATTTGCATACATTTTGAGAGAACGGAAATAAGGTTATGACTTTTATATACTTATTTGAAATATTTTTTTTGAAGAATAGGAGCTCAAACAGCCTAAAAGTTTCGAAATGGGGTTGCAGTCTTCGATTATCAATTTGTACCCTCATAATATGTCAAGAGAATAGAAAGTTATTTTTCTATTCAAATTTATTGGAGATTATCAATAAACTGAATTTTTAAGGTTTGAGTATTTGAATACTGAAGAAATGAATGAATGATTCTCGTGGTTGTAAATGAAAATATTATTTTAAACTTAACTACAGGTCGGTATAAACGATTAGTTATTAAAGGAGGGGATGTTAATTAACTTTTTAATTGACCACTTTAGTTAGCGAACTGTATTAAAATAGGTAGGTGGGATTTCATTCATAGGGTGTGAAGTGAAACATGTATTGTCGTTTTATTTAAAGAAATTAGGTACTTTAATAATGCAAGATTTATTTTGCATTAAATATGAACAATAAATAAAATGTTTTCTAACTATTTCCATGCATTCATCCTTTCACACATAAAACTAAATACTTAAATCAGATTAACTATTAGTAAACATCCAACAAAAAATCTTGATTATATTTAATTAACACGAACTCCTTTCTTTACTGAATTTAATAAAACTTTCCTTTATTTCAACTATCCGTTCGCACTCAATAAATTACTACTTTGCGTTTTATACAATTCTCTTATATTAACTTCACCACGGATATAAGACTTCGAACTTGATTCTAGTCTTTAAGACAGGAATAGTTCTGTCTTACTACAATCTTCCAGTCGCCATTTTAAGTTCCATCGGCGTCAACGGGAGAGACGCTACAGCTTCTACGTCTTGAGAAAATGCGTCTAAAACGCCCAAAATAGTCCCTAATCCAGGTTGGAAAAGGGGAACACAGAGTACACGAGATATTTCCGAAATATCTGTGCAAACAAATGAGTAAATGTCCAAATATCTAGGCGTCAACCAGAGCTGCGACAGAGGCAGCTGTTAACTAGTCGAATGCTTGTACTGCACAGACTACACTTCTTTCACTTTCAACAAGTTTCAACTGTCAACTTTTAACTTCTTTTCCCGGCAGGGAGAACTGAGAGGGAATTGCGCGGACGCGGAATGTATTTGAGAGGGTAAGAAAATGTTCTTTCTTTATTTGACATATGTTGTTTACATAACATTGACAAAGACGAAGATATATTAAATTTAAACTTTTAAAAACGTTTTCCTTGACGTAGAGTGACAACTAGCTATATTTCCAGCGATTGTTTTATATAATGGAATCTACAGACAATCCAGGTTCGGACTAAGGAGTAACTGAAGTACGATGCTATTCAATGCACAAATTGCTGTTTACCTGGAGTGAAATAAATCTATTCGAGTTTTAATTATGGCTCAATCATACTACGAACAAACAGGGTGTTATCACAAAACTATACGGTGAAAAACAATAAGTTAATACACTTGTTGGGGTGTTTCCTCAACAACTACCAATTTGCAAAACTTTCGGAAATTGAAAATAATTTATAAATCCCAAATATCTGAATGGAAATTTAATTTTCTATTTTCCTGATATATTATGAAGCTGCAAATTGAGTTTCAGGTCTGATGACAATATTTCATTACGAACTTTTTTTCTATTTTTTTCAGATGGTATTATTTAAATAAATTTAAAATTTACAATGTTCCGGGACGCATGAGTGGTTGCAAATTTAAAGTACACTTTAGAATAAAATTTTTAAACTTTACAAGCCTGTTTCAAAATTTTTGGATTTTTGAGACGATCCTTTATTTTTAACAAACTTCCATTCCCTCAAAACGTATGCAAATTGACATTGTCATACAAAACATTCTTTTGAACATAATTTCTAATTTTCAAAACTTTTGGGATTGTTTTCGAAAAGATGGGATCAAATCTGATAAAATATACTTAATTATTGTTTTTAACGTTTTGATAGTGTTAGGTTGCAAAAAGGTTTAGTGTTAGCAATAGATCGTCAACCTTGTGACAAAATTTTAAAAGTTGTGGAATTTTATCAAATAAATCAACCTTGATTGTCTTCAGTGACTACATGACAACGTTGTCAACCCAAACTGGAAATTCCTGCCCGTCTTACACGAAAGGCATGGGCAAGTAAGAGAGAGATGAAATATTGTTATTATGGTAGAAGTGTCAACGCTGCACAGATTTTCAATATAGTCGTTGTTGGGTTAGTTTGGGTTAGTGCCAGCTCGGTGCCAGGTCACCTTAGTACACAATGTAAAGGACTGGTTGCTTTAATATATTTGTTTGTAAGACGTAATAACGGAGGTCCTTTGTTAACGCTATAGCAGCGGTTGGCGAAGTAGATTTTATTTTACACTTATGGTGGATTTTTACAGGTTATCAAGCAGGTTATAAGTATAGAATTATAAGATAAGCTCGTACTCCAAGAAGTTTTGTCAGTATTCACTTGATAACGATTGACGTGCAAGCAAACCGTTGTGATTACAAAATAAAGGCAATGAGAAAGTGCAATTTTCTCTACAACTAGTGATCGATGGCACTGTCAAAACAAAATATTTCTTTTACTACAAATGTTACCTGCAGACATGTGGCCAAGATCTCCCGGTTGTACCAATATTTTCACGGCAGATGTTTTCTGGATCTGGCCCGCCTCATCCCGCCCCCCAGCAACGCCTGTCAGACAGTCACGACAGACGTCAAGAGCACACCCGTTCGTCATTCAACTGGAAACTCTCAGGTCATCGCTTTACAAGAACTCCTTTGTCTGGCGCACTGCATCATTGTGGAACTCACTCCCAGGGCATCTGTTTTCCCTTAATTACAACCTACAGCTATTCAAGAACCGTGTCAATCAACATTTTCGCTCATACACCGCTCGTCGAGTGCCATAGGATCTCCCTTTACCGTGTGTCCAACTGCCATAAAAAAGGCTGCCGGCCAGGTACGTAAGTTATGTTTGGTCTTCAAAAACTGCACAGGCGTCGCCAATGAAATTCTTATTGGACGCCCTTATTTCTTATTTTAATATTCCGAATCCTTATTTCACATCTAATCTTATTCTTATCTCATATGAATCGAAATTTGCTTTAAAACCTCTGCCTGAATTCTAACATGGCTGAGGCCATGATGTGCATTCACATTCATATCGCCCAGACTGTAACTAAACATATTTCGCAACTTCAATAATCATTAATTTTTAATTTCTATTGCAGTCATAATAAGTAAGTGGTTAGTTGCTATTTTATAGTAATTGTTATCATCCAGAAATAAAAAAACAGTTAACTCGTTTATAAAATAGAATGTTTCAATGGATAGTTTTCTCATAGAGGCAATGCGAAATCACAATAATTGGGTTTCATATGATTGATTTGAATAAAGTGTATCAATTCAATATCCACTGTTAAACGAATACTGTAGGTTGAGTGAATCAGTGACAGGACGTTAGAAATATTAGTCAGTGCCCTGTCCATAACGACAAACTGAGAAGTTAGCCACCGCCCTCAAAAATGCAAATTTTTTATTCATGGGCGTCTGCAGAATTATTTTTAAGGGGATGCATCCGAGGGACATGATGAATGCTATGTTTTTACAGATTTGCTATATTTTCCGTTGAAAGGATCATTTAAAATCTGGGTCACAAAACTGCTTGCATTTACATATCCCCCAGCCGTTGACTTGTACTCAGATAATTCAAGAAAAAATAATTGAAGGAATAAAATGTGCATCGTTTTTTTTTATTCAGATATCAATGGAACAGAACAATAGTTTTCAATTCAGTATGTGTGCGGAAAAGCCCGTAACTATTGCAAATAATTGCCATGCACTGACGGGAATCGAACCCGTGCCGTGCGAATGACAAGCAGAAGGTCTGACAACTGCACCACCAGATGTGTTGAAAGCAAATCACTGGACGGTAAAGACATGGGTAATTCTGATACTCTATCTACATAAAATTCTGAATGCAAACCATCAATTTTTTATAATCATATCACCCAAGTATGTGCCTTAAACTGAAAAAGCGCATTAAAAATTGTAACACCCCCTGACCTTCAGAGCACCAATCACAGCACGATACACAGACTATCACAGCACCGTATTTTTACTCCATTGTTATACCACAGCTTACCAAACAATCAGCTGGCCGACTCTCCTGTCAAAGTGGAAATAAAAATCTGACGTCACCGACGCCATTTCGGGTTAAAACACAGGGCCGGGATAAGGAGTATTCAATTTTAAATAGACAGGATTGGAGTTTTGATATTATGTCTTTTTTTTTTAGTTTTATCGTTGATTGGATGCAATATACAATAATTGTATAAATGTAAAACAGCCTTCTGTAAGCGATTTAGAGGTACATGTATTTGAAGCTAATATTTAATATAATTTAAGGTTTGAAAAGCTATGGATATGAGTTTTTAATTATTTTAATTTTGTACATGGTGGCTCTTTTAAGAGGGGCCTATAACTTATCTCGAAAATTACGGGGGTTGCAAAAAATAAATAAATACAAAAGTTGTACTTAGTAAAATGATCTTTATTTTTTTGCATTTTTTTAATTGTCACTTTTTTATATACAGGGTGGTCAAACAAAGTTACATTTTTTTAAGGAAACCCTCTATATTTTATTACATTTTTGGATTCTACTTAAAATTCTCAGAATATTTGATGTACACATAGTACTTTCACAGCTATATACCAGTTGAAAATCGATACTTTGGCTAATTTTCACCTTGGTAGCAAGAAGACCATTAGAGATGGAGTAAAATGAATTTCACATTCCGAGGTACCAGATTTGGTACCCATCGTACCACCTGCCAGTTAGTACCGTCAGATAGCTCTTGAAAAGTTAAGATAGGAATGTCGAATTACTTTTGCTCAATCTCTAATGGCATTCTTGATACCAGGGTGAAATGTAACCAAAGTACCGATTTTCAACTGTTTATAGCTGTAAAAGTACTAACTCTAGAGGTATAACAGCATACATCAAATATGCTTAGAATTTTAAATAGAATCCAAAAATGTAATAAAATATAGGGTGTTTCATTGAAAAAAATATAACTTTGTTTAATCACCCTGTATATAAAAAAGTGCCGACTAAAAAATATAAAAAAGCAAAGATTATTTTACTAGGAACAACTTTTGTATTTAATTTTTTTCGCATCCCCCGTCGTTTTTGAGAGAAGGTATAGGCCCCTCTTAAACGGGCCAACCTGTACAATAATTGTTTTTTCTACAGCCGTGCGCAAAATAACTAATTACTAATTCCTTATTTTATGCTCTAGAAGCGTACATGGAAAAGAAAATTCTTACTTTTTCCGTCGAGTGTGCTATGTATAGTCATGGCAACCAAAAGTATAAATAAATGACAGTCGTGCGTTTGTTACAATGGTTGCTGGCACTCCTGCTCTAAATATGCCCGAATATAATATGCGAAAAATGACAAGTCATTTGCAAATTTCAGAATAAGTATAGAGAAAAATGTGCATTTAATTTTAAAAAATGCGGCTATAGAAAAAGTTCTGTATATTTTTTGAGCGCAAAGTAAGATTGCCATTTTCGAAAGGTTAACGCGCTCCGCGGTAACATTCCTTCTCAAGCGGCAATCCGTTACTTTACGCTCTAAAAACAAAAATAACTTCTAAAATAATTAATTTGTTTAAGGTAATTTGTAACATAATCTTCATTTTAGGATAAACAATATCATAGTAAGAAGTATTACATTCAAAATTACTTACATTCCAGTAAAAACAGCTATGCTTACATTAATGAAAAATATTTCTAGGCTACAAAGTACATAATTTGCTTGTCAAAAAAACTTACCTAATGGCATCTTTGGGAAATCTAAAAAACTTATTTTTTTTGTTAGATTCATAACTTTTCGCACTGCAGTTTTTAGCGACACAAACGTATCCACCTCGCGGTTTATCCATTTCTATTATATACAAGCACAGATATTATAAAATAAGTAGTTTGTCCATACCGTTTAGGATCCTTGAAATGCGTATACTGTCTTCTATCTCATTCTCTCGCAGGCTACATCCCATAGATCTATATCTTTTTATTGGTGACGCTTTTTCCGTTTCATCGAGTCTTAAATCATTCCCGTTTTCAGCCCAAGATCGGTCTTGTTCTCAGAAGGCTAAACGCGCTAAAGAAGTTTTCACTTAAAAAATTACCTTATTAGTGTATAAGGACTAATAAATTTTGACGGAAAAATATTATCAACAAATTTGATCTCTGAGGCCACCACATGATTCTTTTGTTTCATAGAAATTTGGAAAATCGCACGGTACACTGGGGATTCGACTCCAGCAGCCATTGGAGGTCGTATCTCCACATACCCGACGAGCAAGCTGATCAGGAAGCCTTGAAGAAGATCTTAGATGACATCAGAGACCGATATGAAGGAAAAGTGCCATTCCCCCCACCACTAGTGATCGAGGGCACCGTAAAAAGAAAACAGGTAAGAATACTTTTTACCCCTATTTTTGTCAGTTTCTGTGCAATTTTGACAACTTGTTCTCCTGGGTCAAGGATACAGTATTTTTATAATGATCCTTTTGCGATAATAACTCAAATATAATGAATACAACTATTATGAATTCCAGAGTTTCGTAATGTTTCAATAACGGCAACTTTCCAAAGCATCCGACAAAAAAGGTCCAAGTACCACAAGATTGCTTACAGTCGATATGCCTTTTATAAATCCATGTTGTTCGGTTAGACTCATTAGTTTTCAATCCGAGACCGATCACCATTTTTATGAATTGGTTAAATAAATGTTAGCTTTCAAATGTCAATTACAAAAACTTTGCAAGAATAATTGACTATAAATATTCTACAACAAGATTTAAGTTTCAATCATAAATATGAAACTAGTTGAACATTGATTCCCATGGGCAAAAAATCTAAAACAAGTCTATTATTTTAGAATGCAAAATCCGCCATAGTTGACACAATGAGATTTGCTAGTATTAAAAACTAATTATTTGAATGTCCCTTTGTTCAATTATTTTCAAATAAATTAGAAAATACCATTGTCATAAATTGACCAAAATTTGTATTCGAAAACTACCAACTTTTCATGAAGGTCCATTTGCAGTTGATTTTATTGTGTTTATGCTAATATGAAATCTCTACATCCGACAAATTTTAATTTAATTTTGAAACGAAATTTGATTAGCAATACTTATTATAGCGTGGATTAATTCGTGAAACAGACTCATTATCAGAATAGTTTTTTAAATTATTTGTTGAAATATTTTGTAATGTTTTATTTTATGACTCAATGTTGTTGTAAGAAAAATGCGAACCGGCTCAATTTTTTTTACAATTTCAGCAATATGACCAGGGTTCATAAATCTAAAATTGAATTTGAATTTGAGTAAAAATTCGAGACAATTTTAAACTTCATAAGCATAATGATTAAACAGCGCAAGTCTTTGTGTTGGAGCTTAAGTGGAAATCCTTTGTTTATATCTCTTATCTGTTTTCTGTTGTCTTCGCATTATTGGCCTAACTAATTTATACATTTTTATAAAACTGAGTAAGAATTTTATCTGTCTGATTTATTGTTAAACTGTGAAGTAGTTTCTTTAATGTTAATTTATCTACTTTCTGAAATACGGTCGGGAAAAAAAGAGTGTTTATTATTGTTGGGTTAGTTTGGGTCCCTTTTTACTAAAAAGTATTGAACCGACTTGCTCTAAAAAATTTTTTAATAAGAAACTATTATTATCAAAATCTTATACAGCCGTATTTCGGGGTGTTTAGTAATTTGCACAACCTGCAAAAATAATTTGCCGCTCCATCGGTTAGTAAAAGTTATATTTTTGGCAAAAAATATGAGTGTTAATTTGTTTATCCTACATGATTAGTAATGTTGTATTTTATTTTAATACAGATATTAATAACCGCAATTTTGACAGAGAGTTACTAGCGATCTATACTATGAATTGAAGTAGACAAAATCAATTGTTTTTATGACTTCAGAAAAATATTGGTCATCTACAATTTCCCTGTTTCATTTACAATTGCCCCTTGGCTTATGGGTAAATGTAAATAAAATACTTTTTTGTCATACGCTCCCAAAAATAGCTATTTTACGGACCCATTTGAGTCCGTAAAATGCTTCTTTTTAGGCCTAGTCCCTAAAAGTCGTCATGGCAACCTTTACGGACTATTCCAAAATTCCTGAATATGTCTAAATGTCAAATTTCGAATGACATGACAAAATTGTCAAATAGTTGCTACGATATCAAATTCTAAGCTAACTTTGTCGTACATTATGATTTCAAAAATTATGGTAAATTTGCAAATTTAGGCGTTCTGAAGAATTGCAAAAAGCGTATAAATGAAAATTAAATTTTGGGAGCATATGACAAAAAATAGTGTTTGTCACACGTACCTAAATGAAGTTTTTCAGGACTCGTCTGCTATTCCGGACTCGGCTAACGCCTCGTCCGGAAACAGCAATGATTCGTCCTGAAAAACTCCATTTTAGGTACTTGTAACAAAAATAACTATTTCATTATGGAAACAATTACGTTTATATCTGGGGTAACCCAAACTACCCTAATAAAAGATATAATTAAATGAAAAACAACGTGTGAAAATGTAACTAAAATAAAAACGTCTACGCATTTAAAGAATATTAAGGTAATATATAACAATATGTACAATAGCTAAAAATATTATAGGTAATAATAATCTATAATTATGCAATAATGACTTCTAAATACGCCTACAGAACCAGAAAAATGTATAGCAATTTCCTTTTTTCTAACTTAATTTCGGGATTCGCGAGAATTGCAATAGCAGAGCTAAATTCTATGACTGGTTTCTTACTCTCAGACTGAATGTGGGGAAAAACGGATCATCACGTACATTTATAATATTTTCTTTAATACAAGCCTACAAAATCAGAATAATCTGATTAATTTTCAGAAATTAAATTTTCATTGCCTTCACTTTCCGAATCACTTTCGGACTGATTTTTATAAATTTTATTTTGCTCGGTTCGTTTTTTTACTTAACTTGTTTTTGATTATTCACCTTATTTATCTTCATTAATTTTTTTCTTCTTTTGCGCCTCACTTTCTTCAATTTTTTCAAGTACCTACTTATTCATTCATATTTTACAGCTTTCAATCTGGGTATTGGGTTTATTTTTCTTTAAGCGGTTTCTCTCGTTTCATATTTGGTATTCATCGTTTGGCAAAAAAAATCAGTTATTTTAGTTGGTGCTTTGATTGGTGACTTTTTTTTTTAATAGACCGACAAGAAGAGGCTTCTGGATTAGTACGTCTCAAAGTTCTCCCAGTAGAACTCATCAATTCAAAATTTGCCTTATGAATAGCTTTAGGTTTATCAAAATTAGCGGTGTTTGGAATGTCAAAATTTTCTTTAGAAACAACTGATTCTGCTTCCATGGCTTCATTGGTTTGGTCGGTACCGAGATCGGTACTAGTAGTTGCATATATGCAATGTCAGTCTCAGTAGTCGGGCTTAATTCTACTTCAGAATGGAGCTTCTAGTCGAATAATTGACGTCATATCTCTCAAACATAACTGGCTGAAACATAAGAAATTTCTTCTGTTTTAATGGAAAACGTTATTGTGACTTTAATTTTCGTGGGCAGCCGTAAGGTATAATATGTCTGTCAGCACACCACACGACCAACGAATCAACCCATGCACAAGCTGTGTAAAATAACACGCCAAAGACATCTTCATATATTAACAGTTCTTGATGCACATCCGCGAGCATTTACCTAATACGTTTTTAATCTAGGGCTAGGGTGATAAACATTTTTTATATCTACGTCACGATCTTATTGCAGATGGCAGCGAGACCTACAAATTCATTTATAAAACGTTTTTGATTTAGGTTGAGCAGATAAGTAGTGTTCTTGAGTTCTTTATGAAGCATCTTTCTTCATTTATTTTAAGCGATTTATAGACATATTCAAAATATTAAGTGTATGATTAAAGTGAGTAAAAAAATGCTCTTAATATTGAGTAAGAACGTTGTTTATACTTTCTAGACTTCATTTGCTGTTCAAGGCTAATTTCTCGGTAGATACGTCGCGTCGGTCGCCTTCGAACTTTGTCTAATTTAAAAATAACCGTGAATTGAAAAACAAGTTTATTTGATGTTACGTTGTACTACTTCTAATGTAATAGAATTTGGTATCTTATCTAAACCTAAACAATGTAGAAAACAGCTTTATATTATAAGTAAGTAGTGTAATGTGTTTTCCTTTTTGTTGTCAAAATTTCAGATAACTGATCATTGTATCGTCAGGTTTTTTTATATTCACGGACAAAGACCCCCTAACCACAAATTAATTTGTGCCTTAACATTATTTTCCATTTAAATTTATTTAATCATTCTTGAAAATTCTAAACTAATTCGGTAAGATTATTCTAGGTGACAGAGATTAAACGACCGAGTTTCAAATTTAATAAATATGTATAAGTTTTACGTCTTACTAGAAAAATAACAATACAATTTGTGTTAAAATACGTAAGAGCTAATAAATTAATCCTAAACTGTTTCTAAGATATTATACGCCTTCATATAAGCAATTGCGTCATGTGTAAGGACTGAGAAAATTAGAGTAGAAATATGCAATTTATATTCCTAACATTAATTTAACTACGAATGCGTAAAGAAGAGCCACAATAGTTTTTTTTTAGTTTCAGACTTCAAAAGAGAGAAAGTGTGAATTCAGGCATTAAACCCAAAATTTAAATTTGGGGATACAGGGGTTAGTTGGTGCACTTTGCATGTAATTACTAAACAAAACATAGTAATTAGGATGACGCTTAGATGATGATCACATAATACTTTATTATTCTCTTTAGTGATAGATCCGAGTAAAAAATCCAAATATGTATATTTTTAAGTATTAAGTTTAAATAAATATGAGCTCGTGTCACGTGCGCCATCTTACCTCTCTTGTGGAGTAGAACAGAGCAGTATGGGGTAGGGTGGCTTGGAATTGGAAATAAAGGAAAATTCACTTTAGGTTCCAATGATATATTTCCTAGAAGTGGCAGGACCATTTAACAACTTGTTAAAGTAAAATGGTACAAAAAAACAAAAACATCTCATATAGGTACGCTCAGCAGAACAAAATCGAAAAAAAAATTGTAAAACAAAGGGACATTTTCAACATCATCGAAATCGCAGTTAATACTTTGATAACATAATCAAGGATAAAGCATTTCAGGTGCAGCGCATTCTTCATGACTTCACATGTTACAAAAAGTACATTTAATCTCTTTTGGGCTACTCTGTTTAAAATTCTCTGTTTAAAATGCTATCCTCTTGACCTACTAAACATTTATCTTTTTTTTTCTTTGGCTTTTCATATATGTTACTGTTTTCTTTCACATTTTCTTTTTTTGTTTTTCGATTAAGTTGTTCTTGCTCTAAGGCATCTTTCTCAGGGGTAACCGTTATTATTGCCGGCTTTCTCTTTTTTCCATTGGTAGCAGGATTATCGATTTTGACGGTGCCTTCGAAAATAGTCTAATGCTTTCCAGGCTAACATTTTTTTCTAAAGTTATATATTCTGTTTTACTTGTAGTTGAAGGAAGATCGTATTTTATCAGAACAATATTTCCCAGTATACGAATTTATTGTGTTTTCATCTTCTCCAGATTGTTTATAATTTTTTTTAAGTGGCTTCAGATCTGTCCAAAAATATCCTGCCATAAATCGGAGTCATCAAAAATATATCTGTTGAATGGGCTAATACCACGTATTCTAAATCACACCATTATATTATTTGGTGTCATTGTTAATGACCAAGCCGTTTTTACTAAATCAGGAATATCATAAATCATCATGCCTTTTCCAGGATTATTTGTATCCAGCCACTATTAATGCATTTTTTGAATGGCCCAACATTTCCCGCTCTAGAGGTTGAAGTTTGTAGCAGAGGTGTGATGGTAAATGTAAGCACAGTCACTACATTTTCCATGCATATGCTTAAGCCTGATGCTATTCATATGATTATCAAGCAATATCAAAGCTGGTATTTCTTTGGAACACAGTAAATTTTATAAAAATCATCGATCCTGAAAAATAGCAACTACCTGCACTTTCAATTGGTGCACCAGTTAGAAAGTAACCTGTGTAATTCACTCTAAGAAATATAAAGAATATGGGAATGCTGTTATCACTGCTGAATCGCTGCTGCCACAGCGACCAATGTACCATGTTCTTGATGTGTAATTTTTCATATTTGCTTGCATCCTTTTCTGAGGACAATCCTATCTGGTTTCTAAGAAGTTATGAAATGAAATGAAATGAAATGAAATGAAAAGTGAAATGAAATGAAAATGAAAAGTATTTTTATTGAGCACTTGGCTACTTATAACTAAATTATAAAATAGACAAAAACAAGAAAAACAAAAAAAATCGACTTTAATTGCGCAAATAAGTAAACAACCTCCTACTAAAAATATATACACCTGGTGCATTTTGTCAGTATCAGGCAGTGTATATAACCCCGGTCTCGTCCATATTCCATATATCTTGAGGACCAATACCTAATCGGTCAAGCACAGACATTAAGTTTTCAAAAAAATGAGCCACTGTATTTTTATTAAAATTAATATCCTAGTAGATAGACTCGTAGCTTCAGCGCATCGGATGGACAGTCTTAACATTATTTTTAAATATGATGCAAACCAATCTGGGCCAGCGATGCGATATTTATGACATGGTCCAAAGCGTGTTGATACACAAGTCGATAAACCGTGGTAAATATCTGAATAGATCTTTAATGTAGGTAGGTATCCTCCTGCTCTTTAGAGAACACTTGCCTGTTTAAAATGTATCGTACTGTTACTTAAGCAAGGTTATCATTTTGAAATCCGCAATATTTACCCTTGAGCAAAATAGAATTAGTGTTCTAGAAGGAATGTTAAAATCTCTTGACACGCTTCTTCTGGATCTTCCATTTATTAAAACTTTGGCAGCTCTAACCATTATATTTGTAGTCGTTTTTCCTCTTTGGGTTTTTCCTCGGTACTTTGGGTTAGATAACATCCTATACAAATAAGAACACTTAAATATATTTAGTAGACATTTGAACGGTATGGGGCAGGTCGGCGCAGCGCCAACCTGCCCCGAGATTATCTTGCATATTTATGTTCTCTTAGAATTTTCATTCCCACGAGAATTCATCATTCATATTTTTATAAAATGTCAGAAATAATTACAGTTTTGATTGCTATATTCATTAGATTTTTAAAAACACTTGAGAAAACACATATTTTATAATGCGCCGCTCCGATTAGTTACTAGAAGAAACGAAAAATTGATACTGCTCTTGCAGTACTAAACTACTGACTACCGAAACTCGGGCAATGGCGGTTAAGTTTCAGGCATAAACAAGGAGTTTATAGTTTGAGAACAGCATTACTAAGTTGCCAGGAAAGTACCAAAAATTACGCTGCGCCAACTAACCCGTGCGCCAACCAGTCCCGTTCTCCCTAATAATAAATAAATATTGCAATTATTGGGCTTACGAAAATGCCAAATGCAATATTTATTGTAAATCTAAATTCTGAGTTTAATGGCTCAATTCAGACCTTTTTCTCTGAATTCTAAGTTTAATGTCTAAATTTAAAAAAATGTATTGTGACCCTTCTACGCTTTCGTATGAAACTATACCTCCTCCCATATAACTTTTTTGGTGGTATATTGATTCGCGTCTACATACACCAATTTTGCGCCGTCACGCATGCGTACGTGCTAATTCATATATTTTTCAAAGTTGTTTTCTTTTTTCTTGATTTGGGTGTTGTTTAGGGTTAGTTCTGTTTGGTTGCGCCCCCGAAGCGAGCGGAGGGCCATGTGTGAAATGAAATTACGGAAATATTAGAACGACAACACTGGGCTTGTGCCAAATGCGCAGGTCCGAAAGTCGAAAATTTGGTAAGTGTGGAAACTAAGCGATATATGACATTTTACAATTCGCGCCCTTTGGCTGTCTTTGATTTATCCGCTTTAGTTTTTTCCAAACATTTAAAAGGAATATGGAGGTAGGTATGCTGTGTCCTCTAGTGCAATAAACTACAACCTATAACCAGAGTCTATAGATATCTTAAACTGTGCTATAACTAAGCAAAGTGTTTGGATCGGTCATGTCCGGGTTTTGGGAAATTAAAAGATGGCAACCCTATCTCATGCCTTTGCTTTGCATTCAAGAAACACTGCTAACATTTGTACAGTGTCCCTAGTTATCGACTAAAAATGGGTTCTTGCCTATTATATTTGAAATGTTTACATACTTACATTTTATTTTACATTTTTAAAAAATAACAACAGAACGACATATCATTATTAAATCAGATTGTAGAAACTCGTTGTTCTAAGTCTAGGGCGTTGTGTTTCTTTTAAATTATTCGTAATGTGGCATCGCTGTAAAGGTGCGTATCCACCAAGCGCGCAAAATGTTTGTGATTATTGGCAAATATTTGCAAACTCAATATTTGGTTGGTGGAAACGTATATCACGCGCATTCACAAACGTTTGGAATCATTTGGTCGTGTTCCGAGCGGTGTCAGTACATCAAAGGGATTTGTTGTTTGTGTGTGGGCTTTGCTTTTTTAGTCTGGGAACAGCGAGTGATTTAATGAGAGACAACGAACGTTCAGAGCATCAGAGCAGAGTAAAACCTTTCTTTTCACATAATGGAATGGGGCAATGCCAAATGTTTGCATTTAATTGAATTGTACAAAATGAAACCAGAAATATGGCAAGCTACGCATAAGTTTTATTACCTTCTTCTTTCATGTGCCTTGTCCGGTCGCCCTGACGTTGGCGGTCACCATGGCAAAAGCTGTACGGTCCTCCGCCAAGCGAAAAAGTTCACCAGCCCTTCTTATGCCGGTCCAATCCCGAATATTTCTGAGCCACGACTGTTGCTTTCTTCCAACTCCACGGCGCCCCTCAATATTTATATATTTATCACCTCTCAAAATATGTCCAATATATGGCATATATACGGCATTTTACGGTCGTCAAGAGTTGCCTTTCGATGTTTGCTCTTCGTAGTACATTCTCGTTTGTAACATGTTGTGTCCACGGAATACGAAGCATTCTTCTGTGAAGCCAAATTTCGAATGCCTCCAGTTGGTTCATCGTCCTGACCTTCAGAGTCCACGTCTCTACTCCGTACAGCAATACCGACCATACATAGCGTTGTCTTAACTTCAGATTCAGGTTGTCATTGCAAAGAAAGGATCTCATATTATTAAAAGTTGCCCGAGCAATCTCTATTCGGCACTTTATCTCGCAGTCCGGGTTTAGATCCTCTGTAATAATACTACCAAGGTATTTGAACTTAGAGACACGTTCAATTTGGCTTCCATTAAGTTCTAGGGTAGTGCCATTGTGGGGTTACCTGCCGAATATCATAAATTTGGTCTTTCCTATATTGATGTTTAGACCTTGTGTCTCTCCCACGTCACCGATTTTGTTTATAAGCAACTGTAGTCCCTTGAT
>JAEQML010061319.1:0-25909 GCA_016904865.1 Pissodes strobi | reverse complement strand
AACATAGTATTGTTATTCAATCAATGAGCAGAATGCATGTATCAGAAGACTTAGTTAATTTAATAAGATCCTACCTTAGTGATAGGCAACAGTATGTTGAGATAAAAGGGGCAAAGTCCTGTGTATATGGTAGTACATCAGGGGTTCCACAGGGTTCTAACTTGGGACCTCTTTTGTTTCTGATTGCAATTAATGGACTGTGTCAGGTTGCGAGACACGCTCGGACATTGTCATTTGCTGACGACTTCAAGTTATTTTTGGAAATCTTGACAGAGGATGATTGTGATTTCTTGCAACATGATTTGAATGGTGTTGTCGAATGGTGTGCTGACAATGGCTTTATTTTAAACGGTAAAAAATGCACCACAATGACGTTTTCCCTGAATAAGAATCCAATTATTAGCAGATATAGCATTAATGGAACAGTTTTAGAACAGACTTCTAGTCATAAAGACCTAGGAGTTATTTTCGATGGTTCTTTATCATTCACGGGTCACATTGTTGAAAAGATTAATGATGCTCATAGGGTGATGGGGTTCGTCGTCAGATCCGCCAAACGGTTCAGTGTGGATGTTTGCCTTCGACTGTTTGACAGTCTGGTATTACCTAGACTGGAATATGGAAGTATAATCTGGTCGTCCCATTATGAAGTCTGGTCGAAATCAATAGAGAGGGTCCCGAGAAAATTTTTAAAATATATGTTCTTGAAACAGTACGGTTATTATCCTGTGCAGGGATATGATCAGTATGCTTTGTTAAGTTTATTTAATAGATTGACACTGGAAAATAGGCGAATTAAAATTTGCTTAATGTTTTTGTATAAACTTATCAACAATCGCATAGACTCCATGGACATCTTATCACAGTTGCCATTTTCAGTTAATCGTGTCAGCACTAGACAGAGGAAAACATTTTATTTAGATTTTCCGAGAATCAACGTATATAAAAATTCTCCTATTTATCGTATGTGTGATATCTTTAACACCTATGCTAGTGACATAGATGTAACAGTTACCAATTTAGAACGCTTTGCAAGAATTGTAGAACAAATGTTGCTTGCTGCTCAGGCTCGGCGGATGATAGTTGGATAGTGTGAGTGTATTTTCGGATTTTTACTTCTGTGTGGTGGAAGTTTCGAGTGGTGTTATTTTATGTTATTTTATTTTAGTTAGAATAGGTGGTATCTGTAAATGGCATTGCTGTAGATACTGTATTGAATAAATAAATAAATAAATAAATAAATAAATAAATAAACTTTGCAAAAACTTAGAGCACAAGAGCGTAAATAGTTTTATATACCCACATAAACTATGTTAGAATTATCAGATTTTTCCCTATTGCATATTTCTTGTGTACTACTCATTATTGTTTATATTCACTTGCAATCTAATGATGTATCTTTCTGACAGACGCTCCCTTTAGCACTATTTACCGCACTATATTTTAAATGCCTGTTTACCTATATTATATACCAATTAACTGTCGCATAAACAACCCAATAGTCAATTGTGACATTGCTCCAATGAATTTGATCTTTCAATACATAACTGAAAAACGGTGTCAAGAACTTAATAGGTAGTCCTAATTTGCTAAACTATTTGTTGTTAATAAATTTATAATATCCTGAGATTTATAAATCTTGTAATACGTTTGGCAAAAAGCGCATTGTTAAATATTCCCTAAATTAATTTCTTAAAAAATGATAAATTATTTGAAGTAAATAAAATTGAAATGAAGTTCATTTTTAACACCCTAAAATGTTGCAGTGGGAGTTTCTGATATTTTATTACAGTTTGCTGTTATTAACATGTGATAATACCGAAAAAAAGGAACAAAAAAGGAAAATAAAGGAACACACGAGGCACAATAAAAAACAAAATTAAAGAAAAATAATGTATATTGAAACAGCACACTAACAATTAGAGGTTTCAGTCACTAACAAATGAAACAACAGTTATAAAATATCAAAAACCTTCACCACACTAGTATGATAAAATATAAAAAATTATGGACGGATTAATATATATCACAATAATTAAGTATAAAAAATGCTATAATAATACTAGAAAAAAATTTTGAAATATATAATAGTATCCATCATATGGGAATATTTTTTTATATGAACTACGACAAACGACGAAATGCAATTAACAAATTTAATAAACTTAGCTTTTGGTAGATAAATATATCAATATTTATTATGCCAAGAAAAATGAACGCTTTTTAACTATCTAAGGAGACATCCGAAGCCGTCAATTATTTGTAGTAAAAAAAGCAATCCTATGCGTCTAACTTAACCCCGGTAAAAAAATTCGCCAACCTTACCAAGCCACTGTCTTCTGTCTGCGTGGAATTGCCCGAGGCTAGGGAAGTGTTGCTGCCTCCTGAGGGGCTTCGAGGCACTTGAAGATTAGCGGAGCGCCGCCTTTCTGGTTTGTTGCTCTCATAGAGTACGTATGAACAGTTGTTCGGCACCTTGACCACGCATCTTTTGTGATAGTTCTGGGCGCAGCCTGTAAATTATTGCTGTATAATAAATATGATAAACAAATATAAATCAAATGTATTCATTTACATCTTGTTCAGTAGCATGTATCAGATGCGTGCGAAATAATTGTGTTAAGTGACACCTGGTTGAAGTAAATAATAGAGAAATTATACCAAAGATAGTCAATAATTTTAGAGCAGATCATAATCATGATAATTTTGTCGCATTTAAAACGACATTATGGCCCTGGCGATGGCGAGACTGATAATTTTGTTCAGTTCAGTTTTAAACATTTTCGAATTTATTTGTGGCCAATCATAACAATCCTCTCTTGGATGTCGTTATTACAAAGCTGTAATCCTGTAATTTGTCCAATAGCAGGCGATAAAAACCGATGAAGCTATTGCTGCATTTAAGTATGTTATTTTTTTTGTTGTGCAGGTATAACTGTTTATGCACTGTAGTGCATTATTCTTAAGTTCTCTGTCTAGTCTATTCTTGAAAGCATTGACACTTTGGGCTGTCGCTGTCTGTTCTTCCAGTGCATATCATGAATAAACAACCCAGTTGCTTATAATGTTTTTTTTAGGAAGTTTTGCTGCTTTTTCTTTTTCGAGTTTCTTGGAGTGCCCACGAAGATTGTTTTGGTTTTGTATTTTTTCTAAAACCTCCATGTCTTTGACATAATATGGATTCCAAACTGAGAAAGCATACTCAAGCTTTGGTCGAATATAACTTTTGTATAGTTTGCCTATCATTTCTATTGAGTGGTCTTTAAATGCTTGTTTAATGAGGTATACATATGAATTGGCTTTTTGGCAATCTTCAGAATGTGGTTTTCTCATTTTAAGCCTGAGGTTATCATGACTCCCAGATAATTTTTTTCTGTTACGCTTGTCAATATATGATTGTTCACTTTATATTCTTCATTTGGATTGTTTGGACCAATTCTCAAGACTGTACATTTGGATGCATTCAACTTCATTCCCGAGTCTAAAGACCATTTCTCAACAGTCCTCAGGTCAGCCCTTAGTTGCCCTACATGATCTAACGGATTTGTATAGAGTTTCCCATCATCTGCAAAGTTCTTCACATTAGTTTCAATGAGATTCGTAAGATCAAACAAATATGATGTAAAGAGCATTGGGCCCATGACTGAACCTTGCACAACTCCACCACTCACAAGGTGATCTCTTGACAACACACCATTTACTCTCACTTGATAAAATCTCTCATACAGCAGGTCTTCTATTAGTGTTAAGAGTTGGCCTCTCACTCCAAAATGCTCCAACTTACCGAGAAGTAGATTATGCGGGACTTTGTCAAATGCCTTCTCATAATCTAGACATATCATGCCTGTGGGCTGGGATTTGTCATAGTTGTCTGTCCAGTCTTGAAGACATTCTAACAAATTTGTTTTAGAACGTTTGGAGAGAAATCCATGTTGTGAGGGTGGTATGGGATTTTCTTCGAAGAAAAATGATGTCAGTTCTGCCACAATAATCTTTTCCATGCATTTTAGTGGATTGCATGTCAACCTCATATTGTGCAAGACAACTTTAGAATATGCAAGCATCATTTGGTGTCGTTACTATAAGTGCCATAAATACCACCTTGAAAGGGCACCAAATAAAATGGTAAAATATATATATTTTATGGAAACAGTTATCTACAATTTCACCATCTCCTTCCTTTCTCTGTGATCGATATAATTTGGAATCCTTGGAAAAGCTTAAGGAGGTTTCTTGCTCGCTCTACTTATATGAAACTATTAATGGATTTTCTAATGACAAAACTACCTTTTAATGTCCCTACCTAGAATACAAGAAGCCCACTTATGTGTCACATTCCTAATGTGGCAAAAAATAAATTGTACAATATTGTTCGAAATAGGGTACTTATTTTTAATTCAAATTATAATTAGATTGTATCGGTTGCAAAAACCTTAGTTTCAGGCACTATAGTGAGTTTGTGTCCATTGTAGAAACATTAGTTAGTTAATTTACTGTTTGCTTGGCTGGTAACGGGATTCATTCATGTAAAAGTACAATACGATTGTTACATTTAAAAAACGTAAAGAACAAAATAATAATAAGGTGCTTACCATCACATTTCAGACCCTGTCGTACCAATCCAAACAGCATCTCCCCACATACATCACAAAACGTAGGTGTTTTATACGAATGTACTGAAAGAGCATGTGGCCTGACTATGGTGATATCCGAATGTTGAATGTTTGGAACTGCAACAAAATAATTAAATTAAAGAGACATAGTCTTCTATTAAAATAATATGACAACAAATTGCAAATATGTTTTTCGATTACATTAGGTTCTTACCTTTGGCTGTTAAAACTATTTCTATAAGAGTCTCATCCACTATATCGGAAGCAGAATTAATAAATTGCAAAATATTGTTAGAATTATATTCGTGCTTGAAAAGCAAAAGTCTGTCTTCCAGTCGATTAATTCCATGATCAGGAACCTAGAAATAATGGTAAACATTGTTTAAAAAGTACATTAGCTAGTGGTCAGTAATCTAATTAATTTATTAAATTTTGAATAATAAAACATATATAATTTTACTTGAAATCTTGGGTAATAAAGTTATTTTGCGATTCAAATTGATTCTGACACGTTTTTAACGCTCTGCGAATTTAGTTGTTTTTTTAATAGTTAGAGTAGTTTTAAAATTGTGATTTTTGCATATGTTGTGATGTTTTGGATTGTCTGTAAGTTGCAGTATTCTGCGTTCCCGTCGCATTGGCCTCTCGCGAGTAATCGCCGCATTTACTGGAAACAATAGTGAACAATAGAATATTATACCTAAAAACCATAAATATTTTCGCTCAACCAAACATTTAAAATATAAACAATTTTTACACACGGACCTAAAAAGCTACAAGCCAACGAGTTTTGGGTGCTGGAGTCGGCACGTTGTAAGGTGGTAGAAGTAAAATAATATATGTATTATATATGGTGTATTAAAGGATCTTGTATTGCTGGTTTACAAAATCATAATGGATGGAAATTTTAAGTGTTGTTTAAAGAAACCTTTTAATTATTTTGTTTGTGTAACTTGTCTAGAAGTATTTCACCCTAGTTGTTTAGAACGTAAGAAATACACAACATAAGGGGTTACAAAATATTCCGCTCCGGCGTTTGTGAACGGGAGGGAACTGATTTTAAAGATAAAATTAGCTTTAAGAAGGAAATTTTGAAATTAAAAAATGACGCAGCATTAAGGGAAGCCCATTTTCTCAGACAAAAAAGGTTGTCCCTTGACCTCGAAAATAAAGCGTGTGGAAGTCGAGCAGCGATATGAAGATCAGTTGAAAAAATGTAAAGCGAATATAACGGAACTTAACAACATAATTAAGGATCTGCGTAACCAAAATAGTAAATTGACAAATGACTTGAAGGAGAATATAATTGTAATAGAAAAATCTAAGGATGAAATAAAGAGTTATAAAGATTTGGTTAATAGTATGAAGATATGAGGAAAATAAAGTGCTGGCTACTGAAGTCGAAGATTTGAAGGTAATGATGTGTACGTCCAAACTACGGCTACACGAAGAAGGACTCAAATCATTGTATTTGGATAAAAAAGATGCAGCTACTTCAACGGAGATAGAGCAAACAGAAAATACCACAGAGGAACACCAATCTGGTCCAACTCTTCCTGAAATGGAAAAAGTAATAAATGAAGCGACTGAGTGTAAGAGTAAAAATAAAATAGTATTTTTCACTGACAATTATGGTAAGCGTTTGTTAAAGTTTCTTACTCATTATTTAAATAGTTATTGTGTCCAATTAATAACAAAGCCATTCGCTAGATTTAAAGACCTGGTGTTTACAGCGGATTGCTACGTGAACAATTTATCCTGCAATGACTATGTTGTTATTTTAGCAGGTATTAACGATAATGACATAAGGCTAAGTGATATTACGTTATTGGCTAATAAATGTTTTCACACCAATTTAATTATTTGTAACCTACCATATAAAAATGATTCTGCTGATCTTTCCTATAAAATACAAAATGTTAATAATAAACTGTCAAGAATCACACAACGCTTAAAACAATTTTCAAAATGCATAGATTTTTTGGATTTATCAAACAGATTTTTTCAAAAACATTTTATTCATTCTACTCTTTACTTAAATAATAGCGGTCTGTCAAGGTTGGGTTATACTCTGAAAATGTTTATTGATAATTTTCAAGTTAATAACTGTATTAATAATTTGATATATGTGTCCGTATCAACTGAGCCTGTAATAGATATAAGTATTTCTGACGATAGGGAAACCACTGTGCAGGAGAGTGAGCATGAACAAGCAGGTGCTTTTTTTTGAACAATTTGCCTGTTGTGACACGAACAACTGATAGTATTGATATTTCTCAATTTACCCCCGCTGGTTCTGGTTTGTCCGCGGTTCTTTTAAATGTTCAGTCCCTAAGAAATAAGTGTGATGAATTTTATGTATTTCTTGACAGTATTAATTATCCTAGTTTAGTTTTAGTTACCGAGCACTGGTTAAGGCCGGACGAGTGTTTTTCTTTGCCAGATTATGTGCCGGTTTCCATTTTCTGCAGAGAACATTCTATTCATGGCGGGACTTTAATTTTAATTAAGAAATCGTCGGGTTTTGGCCAGTGTTTCGTATCCTGTCAACAATTTGATAACCTTCTACAGGAAAAAGTGTTTGAATTCTCTGTAATTTATAGTAGGAAACATGACTTATACGTTGTGTGCATTTATCGCTCGCCTATTGCTAGTGCAGGGGGGTTTTTGGATAGGCTTGACCAGCTACTGTCACAAATTTCGCCTTCATCCAAGGTTATAGTTGCGGGTGACTTTAATATTAATTTTGGGGATCAGCAAAACATTAACTCAGTTCTGCTTAATAATATTCTTATATCCCATGGTTTAAAAATGCATGTAACTTCACCCACGCGTATTTGCAGCGGATCGTCGAGTATTATTGATTACATGTGTTCGGATTGTAGTGTTGTGTGTTGTTCAGTTGTGAGTGCCGGTATTTCTGATCATGAAGCAGTTTTAGCTATTTTTGATCACCTTAACGTTGAAAATAAGACTCAACGAAGTAAAGGAAGAATATTTAGTAGTGGTAATTTTTGTAAATTTCGTCAGTTGTGTCAGAATGTTAACTGGTTGGGAATAAGGCAGTCTCCAGAGCCTTTGGTATCGTTCCATTCGGTTGTACTGGATGTTTTTAACAGAGCATTTCCATTGAGATGGATCAAGCATAAGACAAGAAAGAAGAAACCGTGGCTTACGGAGGGTTTAAGAATTTCTGCTAGAAACTTGCGCTGCCTTAATACCATTAAAAAGTTTTTCCTAAACAATCCTGATTTTGTATCTTATTGCAATAGATATCGTAATATTTATCGCCGATTGGTGAAAGCAGCTAAGGAACTTCACTAGAGCAGTAGGCTGTCAAAGGCTAAAAATAAGCAAAAGGAATCCTGGTCTATTGTGGGAGAAGTGTGTAACCGTTCCATGCAGCATGGTTGTCGCGAAATGGATGTAGATCCCAACACATTAAATTCATTTTATTGTAGTGTGGCTGGTAGTTTGACTGATAAAATTTCAACCTCGGGAAATCCTCTAAATTATCTCGCACACGTATCTGTTGCAGATTCGTTTTGCTTTACCCCTGTTTTAGAGTGTGAGATTTATGAAGCACTTGGTGTTATTAAGAATTCTAAGTCGTGTGGTGACGATGAAATATCTTGCGAATTACTTCGAGCAATGCCTGATGATGCATTGGAGGTCTTGGCATTTGGTATCGACGATTCGTGGTTGACAGGTAAATTTCCTTCCTGCCTAAAATCAGCCAAGGTTATTCCTTTGCATATGGGTGGCAACTTTCAGGATCCTTCTAACTATCGTCCGATATCTTTGCTTTCGACTGTATCCAAAGTAATTGAAAAGATCGTTAAAGACAGAATATGGAGTTTCCTTCAATTACACAATCTTGTATCGGCAAGGCAATTTGGGTTTCAGGGTTCCTTGGGAACCCACGATGCTATTTTTGATCTGCTCACTAGCGTTTACCGCGATCTTAATGATGGTAGGGCAGTGGCTGCGGTATTCTGTGATCTTACCAAAGCCTTTGACTGCGTTAACCATGAAATATTGCTTTCCAAGCTTGAGTTGTATGGATTTAGGGGCTCTTCTCTTGTTTGGTTTCGCTCGTATTTGGAGGATCGACGGCAGTTTGTTGTTGTGTTAGGTTGTAAGTCAACGGTTTTAGATATCGGATATGGGGTGCCACAGGGATCTGTTCTGGGACCCCTTCTGTTTTTAATTTACATTAACGATCTTGTTAGTGTCGGGCTATCTGGTCGTTTTACGCTTTTTGCGGATGACACCTCTGTTGTATGGTGCAATGACTCTGTTGATGCTTTGAGACAGAATGTATCCGGAGACATATTGGAGATTAAGGCCTGGTTTGATTGTAACAAACTTTCCTTAAATATTAATAAAACCCATGTGATGGGTTTCAGATGTGACATGGCGGGGCTGAGTTTGGGCAATGAACCAGTGGATGTAAGGGTTGCTGCTAGGTTTCTGGGAGTTTTCACTGATTGTGAGTTACGTTTTAGGGATCACATTATTAACCTAAGCAAGAGATTGTCATCTGCATGTTTTGCAGTGAGAGCTGCTAGGGACGCACTTGGTTCTGGGGTGGCACAAGATGTGTATTTTGCTTTGTTCGATTCACACTTGAGATACGGCATACCATTCTGGGGCATGAGTAGCCAGTATTTGCTGAATATCCTGGTTGTTCTTCAGAAGAAAGCAGTGCGTTACATCGTGGGGGTTAGTCAAAGGCAATCATGTCGTCCAATTTTCATAGACAAGAAGAATTTAACATTGACATCTCTCTTTATTCTCGAGACTGCCACTTTAGTCCACAAGAACATAGGTTCGATGGAACGTCTTCCTGGACTGCACAATACTCGTGGCGCTAATAATCTTCTTCTTCCTATTCCTGCAAGCACCCTTACCAAAAAATCATTAATTTACGAAAGTAAAAAAATCTATAATCATCTCCCGGCAGATATTAAATCTCTGCATGTTTTGCGATTATTTAGAAGTCATTTAAAAAGGTTATTGGTGAGTAAGGCCTACTACACTGTGGCAGAGTTTTATGCCGACTCCTTTGACTGACATCCCTGTGCTGGCGAATGTTGAGATAAATGCTTAGGGGACTTTATCTTCGTAAATAAATATTAAATTCAATATTATTTTATTTCTAGTTTTTTCTCTATGTGTCTGTATTTTAAGGTTATATTTCTTGGCATTTTTAATATTGTTAGTATATAACATGTATATTGATGTTTGTTTGATGTCAATTTGTTTATTTAATGTTATTTTATTCTTTAAATTAGTTTATTTTTTATATTATTTTAAAATTGTTTTTGTTTTGTTCCTGTATTTTATGGAATACTTTGTTTAATTATTTTAACCTGCTTTGTGAATGAGAACATTATCTTGCACTAATCAAGCATTTTTGACTTTGACTTTGACTATGTATACAGTAATAGCATCAGGAAATATTATCAAAGGAAGTTATGGGGAAATTACTTATATTACCAAAAATTTAAAATATTCCCTCCAATAATTGGTATGTAGAAAACTATATATATATTATTCTGCTGTAAATTATAAAATACAAATAATGTAGCACCACCAATAAAACAACATTAATTTTCATTTAGTCAAATAAAAAGTCATAATTCCTTCTCAATTTCATAAATTGTCTTGATATTATTGCATATTCCATTCTCAATAAAAAATAGCAGGTAGTAGTAGATTGTAAAAAAATGGGTTACTCGGTCTTTTCATGAATAAATGTATAATAAAACTCTCCAATATGTAGAATGGAATTGTCTGAAAGTATACCAAAGGCAGCCAAATGCATTTCCATCCCATCAGAGGAAAATGCAAGAAGCAAAGAACACATTATCTGGGAGCTTAGATTTAAAATAAATAGCCTAGCAACCTTATTGACCTACACTTCTATAGTGCTATTCATGCTCAAAAGTTAGCGTGGCGCTTATGGAGAACGGCGTTGCCAAGTTAATGTATAGTTTGTAAAGTGAGCGTTGATCGTTACGTTTTTACCGTCTTTCTCTCTCAAGCCACCGTCAATCGGGGGTGACAGAAATTTGCAGTCATGGACGTACGTTAAGCTACGCAAGATAGAATATTGACTGAAATTCCTCATCTGTCAAAGTGTCAAATATATATTTATTTGTTCGTTCAACGTATTTTTCTATGTTTATTTGTGATTGTTATTGCTGATGGTACACTGAAAATGAGCAAGTTCTTATTTTAAAACTAATAGACTATTTTAATTGCGAAAAAGCAGCAGAACAAAACGCTTTTACCTGTGAGTGCAGTATATAATGTAAGTTGATACAAAAGTGCAGTTTTAAAAATATATAAAGAGTAGGATTATCCTATTATACTACTTCTTTAACATAGTCCTATTCGTATTTAGCATAATTTTAAGTCTTAAAAAACGTTTTTAAGCGTTAAAAAGGCGACCTTGAGAGTTTCCAATTAGGGAAAGGAAGGTTCTTTCTTTAAAGTCTCCGGTTTGGTGCCGTCTTTGTCATTTTCCTTAAGAAAGAAAATTATATATTGTCAAGTGGAAGTGTTCTTTCTGAATTTCACTGTCTAAATTTCGATAATAAGATCACAATATCAAAAGGAAGGCAAGTTTAACAGCAATAATAATTATAAAAAAAGTAAAACGTACATTATTTAGGTTAAAAGGAGATTGATTTAAAGAAATAGAAATTATAATTACTAAATGTAATAAACTCATTTAGATACCTATTACGAAATACGCTAAACATTAATAATTAATGTATTTAAGGATAGATTTATGTTTAAGGAATTGGATAATCCCACCCTTATATATCAATTTAATTACATCTGTACATTTATTTTTATTTTGTTATAGAGAGTTTCTGATGGTTTAGGAATATCATCAGCCACTGCGCAAAGAATGCATTCAAATGCAGTTCAGAAAGATGTTGACTTTAAAACCAAGCAAATGCTGCTACTATTTCCTCTTGTAGAGAGCCTCTTCACAAAGTTCATAGCCATACTATAAGGATACGCATATACACTATGTATGAGAAAGGTAATCTGCATTTAATTTTTCATTATTTTGAATAATTTATTCATTATTTTGGTTTTGTTGTAGGCGAACATATCACACGGCGTTCACTGCAAACGAATCTGATGAATTTTGACGGAGTGCAGATATCTACTACATCGTGTCCTAAGACTTCCTCCCTATGACTGCTAATATAATCCTATTGAGATGGTATGATCAGAATAGAAGCGTTTACTATGATATTTGTATCAGTTCGATACATCATGTCACATGGAAAGCTGTTAAATTTGTGGAATGAAGCTCTTCAAAAGGTAAAAATGTAGTACAACTTTTAGATATTGCTATTTTGTAAGAGAACTCTGTTTTAGATTACACCAGAAAAATAGAAAAATATGTTCATCACACAAATGCTACAATTAGCAAGGACTGGAAAAAGGAGCAATTGATAGATGTTTTGGATATATTGACCTTATTTCTTGTGATCAGATGATGATGAGTATTATTTTAGTGATCACTAGGAAGCAATATAATTTAGTGTGCTCATAAGCACAGAAGATAATATTACCCCTTTCGTAAAACATTGGGGCACTATGATACAAGAACCTTAAATTACAACATTCCTTTCCATCGATTGAGTGATATGGTTTTTTATAATGAATGAATTAATGTGTTTTTTATGACTAGTTAAATTATAGTGTTTTATTATCTTTTGTCTTGTCTGTCATTTGTGTCTCCCGATGAGTTTTGTGGCTGGGTGATCGATACATGCCAATAGTATTTTAATATTGTATAAGTTTGTGTAAAGAAAAATAAGATTTTCAATTGTTAAAGTTAAATTATATATGCCAGACCTTTACTGTTGTTGTATATGAATCATGTTATAGCTTACTTTTGGTTATATAAAATGTTTTGTTTTCCATTTCATAAACATTTGGGAGTTATTTGGAAATAAATTAGCATATTGTTTTCGTTTTCTCCCATACTTGGATTTAATTTTATGGTGTCAATCTACTCTACTTTGTTTAAGTTACTTCATGTTAGTTTGGGTTATAACTGAGGTATAACAAATGTCCTATGTTAAAAATAACGTAAATATTATTAAAAATTTGAACTAAGGCCGTAATGGTGATATTTACAGCTACATAAACATAATAAGCAAAACCTGTACAAAAACGAAATAAGCTTTTACGAACCTAAGCATTTAAACCGTTGCACAACACAAAACTTACTTACCTACATATATAAAACTAAAGAAAAGGTACATGTTTGAGGTATTTCAGATTTATTTACTACAGAATACTGCTATAATGTGAAAAGATTAATTAAATGATAAAAACAACAAAAACCGTAGCTAACCGAGAAATAAAATTGCATTTATAGTCAAATTTAAATATAATATGACAGTTTACTGCAATGGTAAATTTCTGTTTTTATTAATTTATTTACTGCACTTTACAGATGCTTGTAAGTTCACAATCTTATGAGAAATAACAATAAATTGGTAAAGAAAGGTCCAAGTCATATTTCAGTTGCATATCTGATATTAAAAATGTCTTTGTGATTTTTGATACTCTTCTATCGGCCAAGTTTGTTTCACAGTACATTGCTGTTTTGAATTGAGTTGAATCTTTCTTCAATTAACCACATATCAATATCGCATGCATAATTGCATATTGTAGTTTCTCATAGCAAAGATTCCACTGATTCTAAATTTCACAGGTTTTAGATATGTTTGCCTTCTCATAAGATAACGAGACTCCTGTATATCTAAGAATTTCTGCTGGAAATTTTCACTAGAATACTATAGTAGTTCCGTTTGTATTTGTAATTTAAGTTCCTATTGCAAATCTCAAATTTTTTTTCATCACCTGCAAAGTAGATTGCATAAAATAAAATATTCATATTGGAGACCAAATTAATATCTTACCAGAGTGAAAGAAAGACGAAGACGCATATGCACCATACCATAGATAAATATATATAGGATATTTTGTGCGCATATGTATGTTAGTTTCTTTAAATTGAATCTATGAATCACCAGCATGCAGCATGACATGTTATTTGTTATTGTTTTGATTTTGAATTCACTAAATTCAGCATTCAGCGTCCCATCTAACCTAACTTTCGAGCCGTCCGTTTTGCCGAAAATAGAAAGTTATCGCACAAGTAAAAAAGGACAAGCAGTATTAAAGTAGCTTTTATTTTGACATTTGCACATGCGCAGATATGGCGGAGCCTTATATTTCCCATAATAAGGATAGTGCGTGACTTTATTTATGCAGTCTAGGTCGTCCTTATATTTTCCTTATTTCACGATTCGTGTATAAACGTACATGTTTGTCAGTTCCTCCATGTAAGCAAACTGTTTTCGTTTTGATTTTTTTTACTGTTCGAGAAACACAACCTGCTTACGTTCTATGTAATTTATACTTAGATTTGGTGGTTTAGAAAAAATATCAAAAAAATGGCAAGACAACTGACAACCAAAAGAAATAAGAGGAACAAAATATAAAATAGAAACAAGGCATTTGCAATAACTCTAAATGTAACAACAAAATAAAGTTCAGCAGTATTTTAATAATGGCGACGTTAATACTGCTTGACAGTAATAAAACAAACTGCGATAACTGTCTATTAAGTGGCTCTTGCGCGAATCGTAAGTTATGGCTCCTGCCAAGACTTGTGAATCAATTTAGGACATGCTTCAAAACTAATATGCCGTCACGATTTAAAGGCGCCCGAGTTGGCAACAATGCACAGTTATTTCCCATAAGAAAAGCATTGCCATAAGGCGCAACGCTAACTTTTGAGCGTGAATTGAACTATAGTATTTTCATATTGTTCATATACTTTCACTAACCCACTTTAATGTAAAAAATAATTCGCTTTCTTGGCTAATTGGTTCATTATTTTGGGTTAGTTTTTGTAGGGTGCACCGCTGAAACGAGCAGAGGACCATGTGTGAAGTGAAATATATACACACAACGGAACAGTGTGTTCCATTAGCAAAAACAGTTTGAATTTGCATCTATTTACTTGAGTAAAAGAAAGGGATAGAGACATTCATTATGCATTATTTTTACTATTACTAATTTAGTCAAAACAATGACGAGCTGGTCAACCTTTTTGATAAGCTTTTTGGATCGGTTTATGCGGATACCAGTGTGCCAGTGCATGACTATCGGCTTGATAATTGGGTGGATATCAGATAGATAGATAGATATTTATTCATGTTATAACTTTACAGTTTTACATATGTCACATAAGATTAAAGAAATACTAACATGTAAAAGTTATGAATAATTGGTTAAAAGAGACCTTAAACATAAAAGTAAAAGAAACTTACAAATACTTACAGTACCTAATACATACGTTACAAAAGCACATTATACACAAACATCATAAAATATTAAAAATTAAACTATATAGTTAGAGGTGCAGTCATGAATTCATCCACACTGTAGAAGCCATGACTCAGAAGGTTATTTCTAATACACAATTTAAACTCTTTAAAACTCAAACTGCAAGTGAAAATTCTTAATTTATTGTACAAATTAAATGGCAGTGAATTATTAATGGACTTTCGAAGTTTTAAATGAGGAGGTCGAACTTCATCAGCTCTTCTAGTATTGTAATAGTGAAAATCAGAGTTTTTCGTGTACAGATATTTATTTTTATGAATTTCAAGCAAATAACTTGAAACAATCAATGACTGCGTTTTATTTTCATTTAAACTTAGCTGATTACTCTCAAACCAGGTCCTCGCCTGTATTACAAGAGATGACATTTCAGCCAGTAGATCAGCAGGCTTATCACCAGATGAAAAGAGAGTTGTGTCATCTGCAAACAATATACATGATTGTGGCTGTAGATGGGTGCACAAATCATTGATATATAGGGTGAATAATTTAGGTCCAATGACTGAACCCTGGGGCACACCAAACTTTACTAAACAGATATGTGAGAGATTATCTTGATTCCCAGTGCATTGAGATCTATTTGTAAGATAAGATCTGAAAAAATCAAGAGCTAACCCCCCTAAACCCATAATATTGCTCCATTTTACTTAGAAGAAAATCATGGTTAATACAGTCAAAGGCTTTGCCGAGATCGCACAATGTTAAAATAGTGTGTTTCCCTTCTCAAAGCCCTCAACCATGCTACTAACCAAGATAGTGATTGCCTGTATGGTTGAAAGATCAGGTCTAAACCCAAACTAACTAGGGTGCAAGATGTTGTGGAGTTCAATATATTTAGTTAGCCTTACTTTGATCAGTAATTCAAACAATTTACCAAAAATAGGAATAATGGAGATAGGGTGGTAATTGGAAGGATCAGTTTTATCCCCCTTCTTGAAAATGGGCACAACCCTGCTAACATTCAGATTATCAGGGAATTCCCCGTTCTCAAAACACACATTAAAAAGCAGAGTCAAGGGTACAATTAAAAAGTCTTTTTTCTTCAAACGTCAGTAAATCCGTCATTACTCGACTGTGTAGGCGGCCGTGAAGTTTCGTTTTTCCTCCGCCGGAGCTTTACTTTTCACTTTTCCGCCGGCGGAGGTAAAAGTGTTGTCATAGCAACATAGATACAATACAAACAGACAACAAAATAAGCGTCAACAACTCAAGATTTATTAAACTACAATTTGTATTTACCACTCAATTTATGACTGCATTTCTAAAAATCACTAATTTAGGAACAAATTGGTTATTATTTAATCGAACTTACTCAATAACTGCTTATCAATACGGAATTAAAACGCAATCGGAGACGCCATCTTAAAAAAATAATTATTGTTGACAGTGTCCACTGACAGCTTTATGTTAAATTCATCGACACCGGTCTAAGCAAGGCCACCTACGACCGTGGTCTAAACCGTCTTGCAAACCCATTTATCTTTAATAATAATTAGCTATTATTACTATTAAAAAGAGATGTTTTTGCATTAATTTGTCGACATTTGAAGAAAAAACAGCATATTTTATTTGGAGGAAAAGTTACTTTTCATGGCTTGCTCTCTATTACCAGCCTCACTCCGTTCGGCTGTTAAACACGAGCGCGCCATGAAAAGTATCACTTTTCCTCCATATAAAATAATATACTATTGTATGCTTGATTATGGCACTGTTCAGCTGGTAAACATCCACCGCACTGGATTGACTTAAAGAACCTACAGCCTCAGATACTTCATTAGGAGTGACAGGACTAAGAAAGAATGATTTGGCACATGAGGGCATGGAGACTGTGGAGAAACCAAGGTTTGAGTTGGGCATATTTTTTATAATATTTTCAGCAACATTCACAAAAAAATTATTAAATGTGTCTGGCTGAACAGCAGCTGATCCTGAGTCCCTATTGCATTTATTGGCCTCAAAATGTATTACTCAATATTCCTTTACCCTATCTGATATTGTCAATGGTTTGACTGATATTCCTTCTAAACTTACATATGGATCAGATTGTATACCAACGTTTTTATGAAAAAATGCATTTTCACAATAACTGCAGTATCTCTTCATATAATATTTCTTTCACTATACTTAGAAGTTTTTTCTGGAAGGTAAGCTACCTGAAGCCAATTTTTTAAATCAGGCAAGAAGGACAAGGTAGAAAAGTATAGAGCAGTGTGTAATCAGTCATATATTCCAAAGTTGCTTGAGAGGTTACTCAGTGGTTTCTCTCTTGGGATTGAAGGAGGAGCAGCAGAGCTTCCTTTTGGGCAGATCTACCGGCACAAATTTGATCCTGTGTGAGCACTTTATTGTGGAGCCCATCGAGAGGGGAGTGTAGGTTGACTCGGTTTACACGGATTTTTCTAAGGCATTTAATTGAGTCAATCATGATCTGGGTTGCTAAACTGCGAGCGCTGGGCTTGGTGCCATTGAGACTGAAGTGGATCGACAGTGACTTAACGAACAGGACGACAGTGACTTAACGGACAGGAGTCAGATTGTCAGGCTTGGTAATCACTACTCTGCTGAAATGGGAGTCCCTTTTGGTCCCCGCAGGGATCCCACTGTGGACCGATTCTCTTCATACTATTTTTAAATGATTTATCCAGATATGTTCCTGGGGACCGCCTGCTGATGATGTGATGCTCTTTAGGTCTGTGGCCTCCATGACTAATGTGCTCCAACTTCAGGAGGATCTGGAAAACTTTTCTGGATGGTGCCGGTACAATGATATGAATCTTAATGCCAGAAAAATCAACAGCATTACTTTTTCTGACCAGAGGAACCCCATTGCATTTCCTTAATTTAAGTTTTAACGAAGTGTACTGAAATTAAGGATCTGGGGGGTCACCTTAGGAAACTGAATGAGATTCAGTGACCTTATAAGAATATTTTCTTTTTTTTTATGTTTTTTATTGTTATTTTAAGAAATATGCATATATCTTAGGATATTTTACTTGGATGATTTGTGGATGTTATGTATTTTTAGACAGTATTATCTTGGCTGTAAAATTCTAATGTGAAAAGTCCATAAATACATAAATAAATAATGCATTTTGCTACAGCCAATGTCTTAAAAATAAAAGTGACAACAGTGTATCCTCTGAAAAATTGAAGTTTTGACTATTGGAGACAAATGACGATATTTACAAGTAAAATTTAATTTTATTTAATTGAGCTAGGAAAGGAACAAAAAGGAGACCTCTTAATTTCCGCAAAGGTCTCCTAACTAATATTTTCACCTGTGAATTGATTTTCAGGTGTATTGCCCATATTTCTAGTGCTTTGGTGAAGCAGTATTGCAAAATTATGTTAAAATTCAAACTTTAGGAGCTTTTTTTCAACCCAATCTCTGAATTTTTTAGCTTTAATTACTCTAGTGAAAAAAAGAAAATATGCAAAATCAAAGATACTTTATATGGCACCAGACTTTCAACTTAAATATCTATGTTCGCTCTAAAAATAGGGTATTACCTTTGAGTTGAGAAAATCACAAGCCAAATCCTTAATGGTTTTTAAATTTAATGTGGACTGAGGAACAGTGACAGCATCTCTGATAATCCCGAATTGAAACATAAAGGTCACTTCTGGTCCCAGATCATCCATCTTGAATTTAAAGCGGGATTTTCTATGGAATTTTATCTGTGGAAATATATGTTGTTAGGAAAAACAAGCTTTCACTAACCCAAACTAACAAGATATTAGGAATATTTTTTCAAGATTTCTTAGTAAATAAAATGAAAAGCTAAAATAATACATGTATAAATATCACTAGCATAATATTAGATAGGTATACAGAATGTATGTATGAAAATTGGTTATATAGATATGTTCTATATTGTTGTGGAGGATTCATGTTTGAATTGGAGAGAAAACCCAAACAATTTTAAGGTAAAATTGGTTACATGTTTGATGAATTATTATTATGACAAAAGATCCTCAAAATATTCAGTCTTTGTCGTATATATTGTTAAACACTATAAAATATAAAGAAAATAAAATTATGCATTAATAAATACAGCAAATAATACATGCATATTATAAGAACATCCCACACAATTAAACCAATTGATACAAAATACTGCAAACAAAAACTAAAATTAAACGTACTAACTACTAATTTATTAATCATCCAAGTATCGGCCTAGAACACTACATCAAAATAATCTCAGAAATTATTTAGAACGAAAATCTAAGTATTTTGTACCGTTATTTGAACTGGCGACAATCTTGTTTGGGCGTATATCTGCTTACCTCATGCGTACGCCTTATAATTGTAGAGATTCTTACATTCAAATAGAGAGCTTTGGTTTCCGTAATGGTTTTATTCGGACTTTTTTAAGGCAAAAATCCCAAAAAATCATCTAATACAGAAAATAAATAGGCATATTGACCATTGAAATGATATTGACAAGAACATAGAACTGACAGAACAACACAATCTACTGACAGATGTTGGCCTTGATAGGTGACGTTTAGTTTCAAGTGCGATGATGGCCAACCTAAGAAAGAGTACGGGACTTTTATTTAAAACAAAATAATGAAAATGTAATGTTTTTTCTGCTGAGAATACAAAAACGAAATATCTATTTCACATCATAAATTGTGTTGTTAATTATGGCCTAGCGAATGTATTTAAATGCATATATTTATTTTTAAGAATTTGCGTGGTAGCATTGATAAGAGTACGTTCAGAGTGTAGGGCTCTTTTTTGTTTTGGGCGGGCTATTACATGGTAGTCTTAAAATATTTAATACAAAATGAGAATAATATATTATGTAGAAACGATTTTACTTTTCCAAGATTAATTATTATTTTCTTGTAACACTAATAGTAGTTGCGCACTACTGTATTTGCTAATAGAGAAAAGCTTCCTGCAAGATTCTTTAAAAATATTTAATTTTAATTGTTGCGCGAAGTTTTCTCAAATTGAATAATCTTCATCAACTCGAAAAATACTCTTCAGTCGGAATTTGGATTTGTACTAACTTGCATATCTTATTTTAGCGTAAAGTGAGGTTTAGTTCTAATAATTTAGTAAAATCATAAGTTAAAGTTCAACTTTGCTCATGCAACTGAGTGCGCAAAGTGATAATTTTCTGCACGCAGTAAGCGTGATCCGTGACGGCTCAATTTGATTCAATGCCCAAGAAGAATACCTATGCTAAACGCGCCTAAAGAAGTTTTCACTGCATACAAACATGGATATTTTCAGATTCGTTAATAAACTTGGTGACCTGGTCGTTTGCCTATGATAATTTTAACACATTCACAAAATATTTAGCGTCTGGCATAATAAATAATGAAATAACGCATCAAGCTTCAAAGCAAAATCATTTTCATCATTATGTCGTGTCAATGGGCCAACATTGCCAATATAAAACGTAGTTAGGAATCGTAAAATATTCTTATATTGCCGCAATTATTCCAGCAAAAATGCGTCTGTATCGAATATGAAAAGGAGCTCAGTTTAATTCTACAAGCGCTTCTTCAGACAAAATTGCTTGTAGCGTTGTTTGAATAATTACTCAAACAACGCTTGTAGATTTAACGCTAAATGTGCGATCAGGATCAGGCTTTATGAGAATATTTTTCCGTTTTGTTTTGAGAAATCACAGAACCGTGGTTTGGAATTAAATAGGTAACAGTGCTTCATATTCGGTCTAACATCAGGGCGCTATGGTCTAATTTGCTCTATTAATAAAATTCATTTTCTTAATTGGGCCGCTATGTGCAGCTTGTTATTCTATGGAAATACTTTTTCTGAACGCACTCTAACGCAGCATCCTCGCTACTGGATCTGTCAACTATACCCATCCTCCTTTCATTCGCAATTTCCAATTGTATAGTAGAGGAAGAAAGAGGAACGCAACGCGACTCGTCTTTTTTTTATGAACAAAACAAAACGCAGACGGCAGAGAAACGAAAACGAACCAAACGATCCTCCATTCGTTTCTTTTCGTTGCTGGTTGCTTCACGAACAAAAACCACTTTGGCGAATGTTGATATTTTTGTTTTTATTTCGTTTGATATCGTCCGTGTGTCGTTTTGTTGAGTGATTTCGCGTTTCGCAATAAATTTGCGAGCAGAAAGTATCGTGTTTGTGAACAGGGCCCGCAGTGCCTTTTGTGTTTTGCACTGCAAGTATTCGGAGTAATAAATTCATTCATCAACCAAACGTTTTTGTGCCCTCATTTTTAATCCGAATGATTTGAAGACTGAAAACATGGTGAAATAGTAATTTCTGAAAGAGAATCGGTAAAAATGAAGGAGACAATAATATTATTGGTGTTGTTGAGGTTATTCTACCTTGGGGGGTCCAAATCCGAGGTAGATTCGAGGGAGCCTTTGTTTCCAACAGGTAAGGTCACTTTGTTATTTATTGTTATTTTGTTTGTGGTGACCGACATGGGGTTAATGGTCATTGGTCAAGGCGGCTTGGAACCTGCTTATGACGCCTATTATTGTTATGATGTAAAAGCCACTTTAGAGATGCTCCTGAATTATTTTTAGTGATGATTTGCATTATTAATTAATTTCTATTCAAATCTAATTTTAGAATACATAGGTCAGTGGTAAACTATAAAGATACAATAGGTATTTTTTAAAAACATTAATTGATACTGATTTATTTCTGTTTAAATTAAAAACAAAGAAGAGTGTAGGTGTTAACTGAAATTGGTAACCAGAAACTGAGGTAAAAATTGAAATTTTCCATCAATACTGTTTTTGGTAGATTGACATCATAACTTTATTCTATAATTCTGGACGCTACTATGGTAGGCTATTCTGTCCTCGTACTTAATATACTTATGGCCATGGCTAGAGTTACACATCTAGTGTAACTCTTAAGATTTTTCCTATTCTTATTCACGACTTTAAGTAAAGATACCTCGAAAGATACCATCAATGTACTTGACAAGGGAACGCAAAAGTATTATTAATATATCAAAAAAGTTCTGCTTATTGAAAAAGTGATTCTAGCACTCAGTTTACCATAAAACATTTTTTAACACTAGATATTCGGGGTATTAATACATTAAGCAATAATAGCCAGACAGTGGTTACACTACATAATCATTTTGACGCTATAATTGAAACACAGTTACAAAAAGTAATTTATTTATTTATATACTAAAATCACAAACGATAGCCAAGGAAGCTGGTGGTTGTACAATGAATAAACACACTAAACTAAAAATTAACAAACACAATAAGCTACTAACTAAAGTTTACAACTGGGTTCCCAACCTATTTAATTAATTTAATCTTAAATTACTAGAGGCTGGTAAGCCATCATGAAAAAAAGACTTGTCTAAAAGGTTGCGACAACGAAGGTAGAGAAGCTGAAGCATTTGCCATCAGCTGCGGGCTTACTCAACTTGTAGACGAACTAACTCGAATCTCAGAGAGGGGCGAATTCGCCGCCCTCCTGGATCTTTTTTTGACCACCAATCCTGACCAATACAAGGTTACAGTTGGTCCGCCATTAGGTACCTCCGACCACAAACTTATTACAACGGTTTGTGAATTGCCACTCATACAGAAGGATCCACCATTGCCTCGCAAAATCTGGCATTACAATTCTGCAAACTGGGACGATCTAAGGCAGTTCTACATAGATTTTCCTTGGCTCGACGTCTGCTTTAGCACTAACGACCCATCAGTCTACTGCGAAGAGATTACGAAAGTAATCTCCTCAGGAATGGAAGCATACATCCCAAATTCCATCAAGTTACCATCAAAAGGAAAGCCCTGGTTCGACAAAAGATGCGAAAGAGCTGTAGGAAGGAAACAGCAAACCTATAAGCACTGGCAGCAAAATCAGACCGCTGAAAATCGCAATTATTTTGTCGAAGCGAGAAACGAGTGGAAGCGTGTGATCGATGAAACTAAGGACAAACACAATCAAAGAATCAGGAATAAACAGAACAAACTTTTGCAATGCCCCAGTGGTTCCAGGAATTTCTGGTCGGTAGCAAAGGCAGTAAGTAACAACTTTACAAAAACGTCTCTCCCACCTTTGACGGACGAACGTGGCATCACGGCGACTACAGCCAAGGAAAAAGCAAACATGCTCGCCAAAATGTTTTCATCGCACTCTACCTTAGACGTGCCCCAAGGCAAGACTCTCCCCACTATACCGAACATCAACACCGCCATGGCAGAAGTCAAGTTTTCTCATCGTGATATTCGCAAAATCCTTAAAGAACTAGATACGCAAAAGGCATCAGGACCGGACGGAATACCTGCCATCGTGCTAAAGAACTGCGCCAACGAACTAACACCCGTTTTTTCCAGGCTTTTTTCTCTTTCTTACAGAAAAGGGATTTACCCAGCCTCTTGGAAAGTCGCTTGAGTGCAACCTGTTCCAAAAAAGGCAAGAACACCACGCCCTCAAACTATCGCCCAATTGCCTTGCTTCCAATAATCTCCAATGTCATGGAACGTGTAGTCAACCAGCAACTACTCAAGTACCTCGAGAGCAACAGAATGATCAGCGATAAGCAATACGGTTTTCGCAAAGAGAGATCGACATGAGATATATTGGCCTATGTCACTCATATATGGAGTAGGGCAATTGAAAACTACGGAGAGCCTCGAGCGATTGCGTTGGATATTTCAAAGACATTCGACAGAGTTTGGCATGACGGACTGCTCAACAAACTGCCGTCCTTGGGACTGCCCACCTCTCTCTGCAGCTGGCTGGCCAGTTTCCTTAAGAACCGATCCCTACACGTTGCAGTCGATGGACACATCTCGGACACATTCACCATCAACGCGGGCGTGCCTCAGGGCGCAATACTTTCACCAACTCTGTTCCTCATCTATATTAATGACCTGCTGTTCGAAACGAATAATCCTGTTTACAGTTTTGCAGATGACAGTCCACTTTAGATCAGAGAAACCCTTACCAGCAACTGAGACTCATCCCCGCAGACAGGAGCAGATTACAGCAATTAATCAAGACCTGGAGAAAGTTCAAACTTGGGGTGACCGAAATTTGGTCTAGTTCAATGCAACAAAGACCCAAGCAGCAACGTTTACTAAGAGTGCCAATACAGCGGGCCCTGACATCATTATGGCAGGATCGACCATTCCTTCATCCTCGTCAATCGGGCTGCTGGGTGTCTCGATCAACAGCAATATGTCATTGCATGACCATGTTGCTGACATAGCAAAGTCAGCCTCCCAGAAGTTTGGTGCGCTATTTCGCAACAAAAAACTATACACCGCAGCAGTTGCTCTTGCTGTACAAAGCGCAAATAAGACCGTGCTTAGAATATTGCTCACATATCTGGGGTGCCGCACCAAAGCATACCCTAAAGCTGCTGGATTCCATTCAGTAGAGGGCTGTGTGTCTCGTCGGCGATCCGGAGTTGACCCGGAATCTAGATAGTCTGGAACATCGCAGACATGTGGCCGAGATGTCTCTGTTTTACAAATACTTTCACGGTAGATGTTCCCAGGATTTGACCCGCATAATCCCGCCCCTGGCAACTCCAGTCAGACAGTCCCGACAGACGCGGGGTGCGCTCCCAGTTCGTCGTACAACTAGAAACACCTATTTATTTATTTATTTATTCAATACAGTATCTACAGCAATGCCATTTACAGATACCACCTATTCTAACTAAAATAAAATAACATAAAATAACACCACTCGAAACTTCCACCACACAGAAGTAAAAATCCGAAAATACACTCCCACTATCCAACTATCATCCGCCGAGCCTGAGCAGCAAGCAACTTTTGTTCTACAATTCTTGCAAAGCGTTCTAAATTGGTAACTGTTACATCTATGTCACCAGCATAGGTGTTAAAGATATCACACATACGATAAATAGGAGAATTTTTATATACGTTGATTCTCGGAAAATCTAAATAAAATGTTTTCCTCTGTCTAGTGCTGACACGATTAACTGAAAATGGCAACTGTGATAAGATGTCCATGGAGTCAATGCGATTGTTGAGAAGTTTATACAAGAACATTAAGCAAATTTTAATTCGCCTATTTTCCAGTGTCAATCTATTAAATAAACTTAACAAAGCATACTGGTCATATCCCTGCACAGGATAATAGCCGTACTGTTTCAAGAACATATATTTTAAAAATTTTCTCTGGACCCTCTCTATTGATTTCGACCAGACTTCATAATGGGGCGACCAGATTATACTTCCATATTCCAGTCTAGGTAATACCAGACTGTCAAACAGTCGAAGGCAAACATCCACACTGAACCGCTTGGCGGATCTGACGACGAACCCCATCACCCTATGACCATCATTAATCTTTTCAACAATGTGACCCGTGAATGATAAAGAACCATCGAAAATAACTCCTAGGTCCTTATGACTAGAAGTCTGTTCTAAAACTGTTCCATTAATGCTATATCTACTAATAATTGGATTCTTATTCAGGGAAAACGTCATTGTGGTGCATTTTTTACCGTTTAAAATAAAGCCATTGTCAGCACACCATTCGACAACACCATTCAAATCATGTTGCAAGAAATCACAATCATCCTCTGTCAAGATTTCCAAAAATAACTTGAAGTCGTCAGCAAATGACAATGTCCGAGCGTGTCTCGCAACCTGACACAGTCCATTAATTGCAATCAGAAACAAAAGAGGTCCCAAGTTAGAACCCTATGGAACCCCTGATGTACTACCATATACACAGGACTTTGCCCCTTTTATCTCAACATACTGTTGCCTATCACTAAGGTAGGATCTTATTAAATTAACTAAGTTTTCTGATACATGCATTCTGCTCATTGATTGAATAACAATACTATGTT
>JAEQML010061318.1:0-25912 GCA_016904865.1 Pissodes strobi | reverse complement strand
AGATTAGATAGGTGTACAGGCTTTCTGAGAAAATTTAGAAGGAATGATAGTCCCAATAATATCTGGTTTACTGCCGAGAAAATATTTTACCTGCGACCACCGAAAAATTCCCGAAATAACAGACTCTATAACAATGTTTTAAAAAAATAAAATATTAGTGCAGATAGGCTACTTATTGAACAAAGATACTTTATTCCGGGCATCATGGTTTCTCTTGGGGTCTCTAGACTAGGCAAAATAAGTGTAATATTCATAAATCCGGGTGCGAAAATTGATTTTAGGGTATACTGCCACGATGTTCTTGAAATCATGCTTCGTGAATTGGAAATATTTCAAGATTATTATGTTTTCATGCAAGATGGCGCTCCTGCACATCGATTACAATAGATCATGATTTTTTTAAGACAACAGTGTCTCGATGTTCTTCCTCCAGATGAATGGCCGCCGAACAGTCCGAACCGCAATTCTGTTGATTACGCAATATGGGGAAATTTGAAAGCAGAAGTGCACAAAAATTTAAATTTAAATACCATCGATGATTTGCAAGCTGAAATTGTACGTTGTTGGCAATATTTTGATCAAAACACAATCAAATGTTGCAATTAATTAATCTAAAAGACGATTACAGAAATGCATTGAACTAAACGGAGGACATATTGAACAATTTTTCAAATCACATTTTTTGTTAAATTATTACTGACTAGTAAGATATTTTTAAGATGTTAATAATTGTTTTCACATGTTTTTGGCAAGTTTAATGTTAAATATATTTTAACCAAATAATTTTTTTTTATTTTATCAAACTGTTTTCATGGCCAACTAATAAAATAAATTGTGATATTCAGTTAGAACCTGCGTAGATACATTTGATCACAAAATTGGCTAAAAAACTAAACCGTTCGGAATATTGAAAAATGTCAAAAGAGAATATATACAAGGAAAATACGAAGCTTTAAAACCAGAATACCAAATACCTCACAAAGAAAAAAAATAATTTTTGCGAAGCGTTTGAAAAAACGATTTCTTTCAAATTGCCCTGTACAATACTTCAATTCAATTTCCTTAATTTTGAAGCGGGCTTTCGATTCCATACAGGAATACAGAAAATAAAATTAATATTTCTACTTCACCAATGTAACAGTAACTGTTACATTGGTGAAGTAGAAATATTAATTTTATTCATTTTTGAAATAGCCCTATAGTAATTTATACTGTATACGTGCAACCTCTGTTCAAAAAATCGACCAAGATCAAATCTGCCACATAATGTACTAATTTTCTACAACGATACTTTAATTGATTAATTAGGCATTCACTATCGTCACTTTAAAGAGATACGTTAAGTTATATATTTTTCATTATTATAGCCAATAAGAATGGAACATCACAACAATATTTGGTCAATATGAAATATTTAAAATATATAAATTTTGACAGATCATAGTACTTATATTTCAGCATTATGTCTGGTCATAAAGAAAATAGTGCATGCAACTCAGATTTAATGGATGTTAGGACACTCACATTTACAACGATATTTGCCTTAGGATGGTGTCATAAGCCACATACTCGTGCCTTTAGTGGTTTTAAAGACCGAATTTTATCCAGCACATACAGTCGGGTAAATTAATTAACTTTAGTGGAAAAAATATTAATAACAGCTTTTGTACTTAAGAATAAAATTATTTTCTAAAGGCCAAACCACTTTTAATTGTACAATATACTTAGAAGCCAACTTTCGATTCCATACAGGAATACAGAAAATAGATAAGGACGCAGTATCTTTAACCTCAGGTAGTAAATGGAAACCATAACCACATCGCACATTTTTTAACTAAGGAAAGAGGATCTAGCCTGTATCCGCTTCTGTCCTGTAATGTGCTGGTATCAGTTTCATCTAAATGGCATCCGATATATGTGAAGCTGCATTTATTAGTATTAATTTTAATCCTGATTTTACTCCCGCCAATTTGAAATGTATTCGATTTACGGGTCCGATTGCTAAACGTCGAATCATGTCACTTGTCAGTTGAGTTCATTTGACCTAGACTTTTATGAGTGTTAAAACGTATTTTTAAACTTTGTTCTTACGAACTGTGATCATGAATATAATTGGAGATATGCGCACTTATGTACCTAAATTTGTAATTTTTTCTTGCGCATGATATTCAACCACTATTAGGACGTATGAGCACTATACTTCTAGTTAAAAAGCATTATAGGTTATTATAGGGCATGTTAAGTGGTCCTTTTATTAGAATGGTGGTCAGATATAATAAAGCATATTTGTAATAAGTTCTTTCTATTTCAGAAGACCGATGAAACTGCACAAGCTTCTTGAGGAGCTTAAAAATCCAGATGAAATGCCTGTTCCTCCAGATGAATAGTTCTTAAGTATTGATAAGTATTATTATTCTGATAGCGTGTGAGGATGACTCCTAGCACTGATAGAAATTGGTTACCACTCTAGCACTGTCAGAATTATTACTTGATTGTTATTTACGACTCTAAGTTGTTTTCAATATAAAATAACGTATATTAAAATATTCATATAATGATAAAGATTCTTGCGTTATTTAATTTAAAATTAAAAAATTTACCTCATCTGATGCAACGAAAAAATGCTCTCTCCTATTTGATAAGATTCGAAATGAAATGGGTGAAGAGCAGGTGGTTGTGATTCGTAAACCTGGAATTAAAATTACTTTAATAACATTGACTTCCGAATATTGCCGTTAAGATATCTTCTAGGTTTTGCACACGATTACTCACGAGGTATTCTAAATGTAAAGCAGGAACTTAAATTAATAATCGCACGAATATTCAACAAATGTTACATTGGTGAAGTAGAAATATTAATTTTGATCGTTTTTGAAATAGCCCTATGGCAATTTATACTGTCTACGAGCAATTTTTGTTTAGAAAATCGGTCAGGATCAAATCTACCACATAATGTACTAATTTTCTACTACCATACTCTAATTGATTAATTAGGCATGTACTACTGGCACTTAAAAGAGTACGTTAAAAAATAGATTTTTCATTACCACACAAGTTTATAACCAACAAGAATGCGACATCCCAGCAATATTTGGTTAATATTAAAGATTGCCATCACCACAACAGATTTAAAACGTGTCAATTTTGATGGATCATAGTCCTTATTTTTCGCTATTATGGCTTATTCTAGAAAAATAGTGTGTGCAACTCAGATTTAATAGTTATTACGCCACCCGCATTTATTACGATATTCGCCTACGGCTGGTGTCATAAGCCACATACGCGAATGTCTTAATAGTAATCACTAACTCTCATTGCATTGTATACGATTCACTGAACTATATACATGGAATAACAATACCCTTTCTTCTTTACTGAAAAAGTGGCAAATTTACGAGCAATAAAGTTAACAAAAATCACAGTAGTCTCTGACAAAATAAGCAGCGTATAAGCCTGCGCAATAGCAAGGATCTGTTGAAATAAGTTCAGACGTGACGTCTTGGCTTTGGCTCTTTATATGAAATTAAGTAAATGACGAAGAAAGAATAATTAATAACCGATGACGCGTACTCGATCAGTACGAAACTTCGGCACTGCGTGTATGTGCGTCCTTTTTTAATGCACAAGCACCAATATATTCGTGTGTTTTTGTGCCGCACTTTTATATTTTGAATCAGTTATTGACGACGAAACGTTTAAGAAACGTGGAACGTCTAGCTTGCACTAGTTCAGTGGGACAGGGCAGTAATTGCTGTTTGCGACGTTTGCGTTTGCTATAATTATTGCCATTTTTGTATATCCGTATTCATTTGTGTTTCGGTTTCGTTTGGAAATTAGAAAGTTTTATAGTTAAGATAGTTTTGATAGTTTGTCGTTTAGTAATTGCTGTTTGCATTTGCTGTAATTGCCATTTTTGTATATTCGTATTCGTTTGTGTTTCGGTTTCGTTTGGAAAGTTTTATAGTTAAGATAGTTTAGGTCTAAATGTAGCGTTTTGTTTTGCCGTAATTACGGCATAAAACATGCTGCTGGTGTTGGTTATTTTCGGTAAGTAAAGTTTATTTAATATTGTATTTTGTAGTCCGTGTTAATCTATTCTTTTCACATACATAACGCAAACTTTTTTGCTCTTTCCTTCAAACCACTACCCTCTAACTATTCAATTTTTAACGAATATTTTGCGACTTTATTTTAGAGTACTTAACTAGGAATCTGCTTTCCATTTTCGCCAACAATTTTTGTAAAGTTAACCACATCAAACTATTCTCAAGCCATACTGTGGTTAGGAGTAGAAAAATTCGCCAACCTAGTTTCATTTCACTCTGTTACAACGTTACATGAGTACTTGGTAAAAGGTTCTTACTCGAGTAGGACTCGGGTTCAAGTAAAATTTTTTAATACCTACCTAACCTATACCCCATTTATTTTAGAATCACTGAGTCAACTTAGTATCACTGGGGTGCAGACACCCATAGAGGTTGCTGAATACTTTAAAGTAGTTTCAAAAAGCACTTAAAACCACAAAAAGCAAATATTTGGGTACTTACTTTAAAATTTGCATATTAAGTAATGCATACAATTCTACTTAATTTCTGCATTTTCAATTATTTTTTTTCTCAAAAATTCAGGCTCGAGTGAACCTGTGTTTTTTTTTTGTATTGGGATACCTTGTATATTGTATATTTCTCCGGAGGGATGTTGGAGGGGGTGTCTCACTCTGATAGAAATTTGTACATATAATACCAAGATTGTCACCACTGTCATGTATATTTCAACAAAATGCCAGTGACTGCCAGTGACTGCCAAACCAAATTGTACATGTACTGCCTATTAGTGAGACACCCTTAGATTTCTACAGCCTTCGATAGGGTTTGCTTTTCATTACTTAAAACTATACTACTTCCTTGGACATAAAATTCATTGAGATCGGTGGTAATAAAAGGCTATTTTGCGAGGGGTGTGTCAATAGTGGGCATTACATGTACATTTTGGTTCGGCAGTCTGATTGCAGTCGCTGGTAATCTGCTGACAGTCTGTTAAAATATATATGGCAGTCATAGGCAATCTTGGCATTACATATACAAATTTGTATCAGAGTGAGACACCCCTTGCTATTTTACAAAACCTATCTAAGTACATATTTAAAAATATATATAAGTATCTCTATTGCAATAATATGGAATCAATATTTACTTCTAACATTCTTACAGGCTGACTGAAAACAGGGCTCCTGATTGGCTAGATGCTCTAGGCATCGATTCAGAAAGTGGAATAAAGCATTTTGTGATGTGTAGTGATCATTTTTTAAAAGAAGATATTACAATCTCACCTCGAGGGAAAATGATCTTGAAGCCAGGTGCAATTCCTAAAATTAATCTGCCACCAAATGTGGAGCGCCATAGGCGTTTGATTCAAGATAAGAAAAAGCTAACAACAAAGTTAGTATTATTACAATACATATTTTTTATAGTACTAACAAAAAGATTGTTAATTTTTAACTATGTTACAGTTTGGTAGTGGATGAACCTCAGTATGACCCATCTGAACCAATGCTTATAGACGAACCCCTCCAGAGACCCTCCCAGGAACATGATTTATTGGAGATACCATCAAATATTCTAGGAGAGCCTGCCCTTGAACTTGAAATTGGTACCCGTACTCTTTCAAGTATTAGCTAATAATTTTCATATACTTTATTATTATTATTATTATTATGTTGTATAATAAAAGTTCTCCATTCTTCCGGTTTTCTGTCACAGATAATGATTCCTAATCAAAAATATGAAAAAGAAAGTTTTATACTCAGTTTAATCTTTTTTCCATTTATTTGGTTTTTAATAGATTCATATTAATTTTTTGATTATTATTTTTTTTAATTAATATCTGTGGCAAAAAAAAACGAAAAAATGGAGGACTTTTAAATGTTCATAGGCTACAAACAATTCAACATATTCACTGCCCAAAGGCTCGTCGAACAGCCTGTATAGCATTGTTTTCAAAATATTATTCATTACTGATTTCAAAAAGCACTGAAATAACAGTAAGTTGATATTGTTTTATTTTCAAACACTTAGTAAGTTCATTTGGCACAAATTAGACAAAAACAAGATTTGGAAAAAATTCTATGCCCTATTGTTAGTATGTATTTTGACTTATTAAGATTCACTTCATTGATCTACATTATTATTAGTTCCAGTACAATAACCGTATCTTCTGACGTGGCACATACACTATGGGATGGACAGAACCTGTATAGATTACTATGTGTCCTTCAAATTTGCTGCCTTATTATATTACAATAACCTTGGAAATTTTTTTCTGAAGATCTAAAACCTCAGGGTCTATTAAAGAGAAAATTGGTTGATATATGGGGATCCTTCAGTTCTGCAGATAGTACTGGTCTTAAAGGATCACAAAAAAAGAGAAGGAAACATCTTAGAGAAGATCACTCCTACTGGTAAGCTATTAAAACAAAAACAATGATAAATTGGTTTTTGATATAATCATTATGTCATCAAATCCATCTGTATCATTTGCCAGTACCTAAGATTAAAACCCAATTTATTATTACTGTTTGTTATGTTAGTCAACATTTTGACCGACACAAACTTTTTGGCTTTTTCATTATCCTATGGTCTTATAAAAAAATGACATCAGACTGCTTACCCAAGTAACAATTTAAATGCTAGTTAGATTTATATCAGCTTTAAAATAGTTTTAAAATGGTCCGTAGAAGTACTGGGGTTTTATGAACACCTTCAAACATGCTAACAGATCTTCAAGTCCATTTATTCTTAAAAATAAGTTTTAAAGCAGCCTTGGCAGCAATAATATTAAGTGCCCATGGACTTGAGACCGGGTACTCTTGCGTTAGCTTTAACGAGGCTTTTGTGTTATCAATCTTAAAACTTGTTGATCTTCTGGAGGGTTTAAAGTCTGTTTAGTTGTAAAATAATCTATCTTAAGACTATAGGTTTAAGTTGGATTTAAAACATAATATTCTTGAAGCACTTCATAAAACTTGCAGTTTTATATAAGATAACAATAAAGCTCAAGTCTTAGATTGGCTACTTAAAAGACTGTATTAGGATTACTGGGAACATATATTGCTTCATAAGGGCCATGTAATCTTTACAAAATCCTGTTGAACTTTTCTATTGCTTTCTTAAACCATTACTTTTTTTACCCCCACCGCCTAGAGTATTTTTAAAACGGCCATCTTGTCCTTCGGACTATCTGTCGTGATTCAGTAGCGATGTTCAATATAATTTCCTAAAAAATTGCAAATATTTCACATAAATACAAGTTCAAAAAAAGTAGTAATTTAAAAAAAAGTAAAGTTGCAATCTTTAAAGATAATAAATGAAAATGCAGATCAACATAAAACTGGACAAAGTTTGAGGTTATGATGATTTAATTGGGCGCGGAAAACTTGATCGCAGCGCTAGAAGACTTATGCGACACCGTGATAAGGCCAAGCAGTTTTATGAGCAGGCAACCTTGGTCAAGACTAAGAAGCTTTACTCTTAGGAACAGTTAAGAGTAAACAGATTAATTACAGTAAATAAAATGTTATGACAAAGCTAATAGGATTTATGTCTTCTTTCTAAAAAACCTTGAGCTTTTAAATGATAAGCCATATTTTTTTACAAACAACACAGGCCTCCATATTGGAACTATTTTAGCGAGGTAATATTCTTCAATAATTTTATCAAAATTTCGCAGTTCTTCCCTTAAAAAATAAAATGATATTAACAGTAATACAATATAAGATTACAAGCAAACATTTTTATGTTTACTAATTAAACCGTTTAAGAATTAGTCGGTAATAATTTAATTATTTAAAAAAAGCAGTAAATTTAAGGTGCTTTAATTTTTACTTCATCGGTTTACAGGTTATGATAATAATATCTAAAGATATTATAAATCTCAGAGTTCTTAAACTCATCCTAATCTTAGATCACTATAAATTCTATGGTTTTAAATGACACTTGTTAAAAGTTTTATAATTACCTTAAAGGCAATGATAAGAGAATCTATTTCAATGCAAGTTGGTTTTAAACAAGCTTTAAGATTTGGTCTTGAGACCCTCATAGGAGTGGGCTCTTTTGCTGTAAAAAGGGCTTTATCTTGCCTTCAAGAGGTCTAGAGCAAAAGGTTTTAAGTGAGTCTTATTCATTTGGCTGTAACAACGTCTTGAAAACCGTATTAAAGCTTCTTTTGTTACTTGGGTAATCTGGTAAAAACTAGCTTTTGTTAGCGCTAACATTTTTTTTATAATATTTAATCTTGAAATTTGCGTTCTTTTAAAGGCTCTGCTGTTTATATAAAGTAATTTTTGTTACAGCCTATCACCCCGTCGTTTATACACACAAACACAGAAGACAACAGCAGAAAATCGGCAGCTGCGTTTAAAATTGTACAGTTCAAAAAGGAAAGTAACAAGACTTCAAAAAAAAGTCAGTAGTCTTCAACAGATCACTAAAGAATTACATAACAAAAGATTGATTTCCAGTGATGCTTTAGGGAGCTTAACGAAATCAATCTCTGGAATTCCATTAGCAATTTTGAGAAGATGCATGCAGAATATCCAAAACACTGATAAAAATAAGAAGCAAACTAGGACACAATTTCCTAAAGAACTCAGGAATTTTGCACTGACTTTACAATTTTATTCCACTAAGGCCTATGAATATGTTCGCAAAACTTTTTGTCTAGCTTTGCCTTCATGGTCGGTCATTAGAACATGGCTTAGTGGAATCGACTGTAATCCGGGATTTACTGCTTGCTCCTTTCAAACCCTCAAACGGATTGTTACTGAAAACAGAGACAAAAATGAACAAACCATAGTTTCATTGGTCATAGATGAAATTGCCATAAGAAAGCATATCGAATTTATTGGAAGTATTTCAGCAATCTGGGAAACCTAATCCTGAGTATTATGGTAACTTCACATTTTCCCCTATCACAGAGGAACAGATTAAAACAAGTATTAAGAAGTTAAAGCCGAAAAAGGCCATTGGGAGGGATGACATTTCTTCATATATTTATAAGGGATGTTCTGATATCTTATATGCTCCGTTAATGACAATTTTCAATGTATGTCTAAGGACAAACTCATTTCCTGAATGATTGAAATATGCAGCTGCAACTCCTATCTTCAAATCAGGAGACATTGGCTTGGTCGGGCCCATTAGTGTTTTTTAACGCATGGTTTTCTCCCAGGTGTATCAATCATCACCAATATGAGCATCCTTACAGAAGCAGTAGCTAGGGCTATGGATAATAAAGATCAACTAGATGTTATATTAACATATTGTGCAAAGGCCTTTGATAGGATTGACCACGGTATACTTGTGGACAAGCTGGGTAAATTTGGTTTTTCATTGAATGCATGTGAGTTTATTACATCTTATCTCACCATGAGACCCCAACAAGTTAAAGTTGGTAGCAAAATCTCAAAACAATACATATCAATATCTGGGGTGCCACAGGGTACCAGGCTTGGCCCTCTGTTGCTCTTAGTTTTCGTGAATGATTTACCAAACTGTGTAAAACATTTAGAGTGTCTCATATTTGCAGATTACTTTAAGTTATATAGGCATATATAATTTTTTGATGATTGTTATGGACTTCAGAGTGACTTGAATTCAGTACCTGAATGGATTAATGTAAATAAAATGTCATTAAATATTAGTAAATGACATGTTTCGACTTTCACACGTAAAATAAAGTTTGCAAATTTTCATTACATGGTTGATGACCTGGTGTTGAGTAGAAAAACCGAATGTATGGATCTTGGAGTCCGCTTGCAAACAAACTTAAAATTTACCGAACATTATGAAACCATTGTAAATAATGCTTATAAACTCCTTGGATTTGTAATCAGGAATACAAAACATTTTAAAGATATTAAAACAATAATAACTTTGTACAATAGTCTAGTTAGACACAATCTGGAGTATGCTTCAGTTATTTGGGCATCTCAAGCAGTGGGTCATGTTGACCTGATCGAAAGGGTACAATAAAGATTTTTGAGATACCTGTACTTAAAAACGCACAATGCCTATCTTTATATGGTCTCCTATAACAGTATGCTAAACGAATTTAAAATGGTAAAATTAAGTGTTAGACGTAGTTTGAATGATGTTCTATTTATTTACAATATAGTTAACAATTTAAAGTATAAGAAATGTTCCTTAATTAACAATATAACATTTGTAGTTCCTAAATTAAACTTAAGAATAAGAAATAACAAACTTTTCCATTGTTTAGCCCTAAATAGTTCTCCTATAGTTAGAATGATGTGTGTGTAGCAATTTTATACAAAAATGTGATATAGATCTCTTTAATTCTACAGTAGGGCAAATTAAAACTGAGATTTTAAACAACAATATACTCTAGTGAATTTTCTGTAGTGAACATTTTATATTCTCTGTTTTTTTCTATATATTTTTATTTTCTTCCCTTGTCTGTGCTTTGTTTGTATATAATTTTTTACACGAAACCAGTAAGCACTCTTACGTTTAAGTACATGGCTCATGTGTTTGTAGGAGTTTAAATGATAAATAAATATCACAGAGCCGTTTGGAAACTGCACACCACTTTTTCGCAAAACTTAGTTGGTTGAGGTTTAGCGCCAATTATAAGCATCTTATTATGGCTAGACGTTGACATTTGGCTGCACATGCTATTAAATGGGGAACTTGCATAAAAATTAAATTTGAAAAATATTACTCACAAACGCAATTTAATACTATTAAAACAACCACAGTTCACAAAAAAACTAATTTTTTATTTTTGTATAATAAATATAAGCAATTAAAAACTGCAAATTCAAATTATTGTTGTGACGTCAGGTAGCTCTTTGTCGTCGCAGAGCAGGGAACGTCTTAGCACCCTTAGCAGAGTTGTCTTTCAAAATGACTGACGGCGGTTTTTTTTTTAAAGGACAGTCTGACAATTTACCACTACTGGATATGTTTATAGTGGCGTCTTACATAAAAAAATGCCAAAAGCTTTTCTCTTGCTGAGGTTCGCGGCGTTAAAACTAACAGGTAGGTTTATAGAAAAACTAGTTAATGAGTTTGTGAATACTTATGGCTACTGTACTGCCTTCACTGACATTTTAAGATAATATGTCAGTGACTGCCTTCCAATCGAACGAGCGGCGTGACGTCACGTGTCGTTTAAAATGAATAGCTTGCCGTAACAACTTTAATAATTGTTTATTGCAAATTAAATATTGCGATTGGAGGGCTGATATTTGGTGTGTGCTGTCTCTATAGGTAGGCAAATATATTAAAGAAATAAAAAAAAAATTTCAAGTCCCCTATTATTAAGGATTAATTTATCCTCAGAATTGTTTGCCTTTTGTCTTAAACTCTGTGGTATTGGTATTACTTTTATTATTATGATATACGTTGTGTACCATACGTTACCAATTTTGTTATTTGATAATAAATGTATCAATTTATATTATTTTTTTGATTTCAATCAAATTCGGAAATTTTCCAGGTAGATATAGAATCATTACATATGGATTTTAATTATGAAATGACAAAAAACTGATCTTCAATTTTAATAAATCACTTAAAGTCTGTCCATCCTTTTAGAATGACTGAGATGCTGTCAGTGTCATGTTATCCTACAAGCATCCATATAGAGATTCTTGAAATTGAGAACATGATTGATTAGAAATAATTATGTAATACCTTAATCCAATTGCGAGCCCTTTTTAAACACAAATGAAACGCGCTGTAGGCAAGCATCACCTGTTCTAAAATGTTTAATTGACACTGATAACGTGCTCAAAAAAATTAAATAAACTGCTATAATCCCACATGGTGGCCTATGTCCACAACAGCCGCTGGCCACTCACCATTTTTCATTCTGACTGTTATAATATATTACCAATTTCTCTAATAATTTCACCAAATTTTTAAACCAACGTTTGCTTTACCTTTATTGCATTTAAAACTAAATTTGACGTATGTCAGGCATTCAAATAAACACGGAGTATAGCTTTTCCACCCTTCCGAAGCAAAATCGTAATTTTCTTAGCCGTCTCTAAGTTGCTTTTATTTGTAGTGTCACTTACATATTATGTCAAAAATATTGTTATTCAATTCAATATGATCGCTATTAACATATTCATTATTATTTTCATGACTTCACAGATATTGCAGATGAGAATGGCATCAATTTTCTAACTAGCCAATTAAATCAAAATTCCCAAGTACGGATCTGTGCTACTCCCCTCTGCTTTAAAATCGCTTGTCCTATTGCGCAGACTCCGCGGCTGCTTGTTTTGTTTACATTTTTCGGTCGTAAATTTGCCATGCTGTCAACCTTATTGTTATTCCAGAGTTTATAGTTCAGTGATACGATTATAGCATTTTAGTGATTTCAGCTGACAGCAGTCAAACACCTAATTTTATCTAGCACACACAGTCGGGTAAATTAATTAACTTTAGTGGAAGAAATATGTATAACTCTTTTTGTCCTTGAAAATAAATTTATTTTCTAAAGGCCAAATCACTCTTGATAGTACAATATACTCGACGTAAAAACTTTCCCCAAATTTAGCGCTCGCGAAAAGAAAACCATTAATGGTATTGCGACTTGGCCAGATTGCCAATTTTCGCTTCTCATTTATTCCTTCCATTGAATACGCGGAATGGAAATGTTATGTTTCTCTTTTTCTGAATTATATCTTAACGAATGTAGGGGAGAGTGGTCGAAATACAGTCGTTCCTAACACTAGTTAAGTAAAATAAAATATCTTTTGACATTAATGAGACTAAGTTCTTTTGCTTTTATTCTGATCCGCATTTCTATGAAGACATCAGAAGATATCAAGTTTATTTATTTCTGTAACAAGCGGATTCCTGCTGCGCTAGCGTAGCAAAAGAAAACGGACTAAGTAAAATGATATTTTGCGACATATTTCATCAAATTTTTGTTCTATTTTAAAAAGTTTTACTAATGAAGATAATAAGAGTTTTTTATGTGCTTAGGTACCTTGTCAAAAACTTTATGCGACCAGTTAGATAAAGTTTTATTTACGTAACTAGCTACATGTAAGACTTTTCAAAACCCCTTTAATCCCTGTAAGTTATGAGAAATGTCACCTTATATGACAAAGTAGGAAAAACACATTTTACCCTGAGTCGTAAATTAACTTTACCTAATCGTCCTATCCAAGCCAAGGCCCCTCTAAGGAAAAGTTCGGGTATGAAAATAAAGAAAAATAATGATTTTTATGGAGGCTTCTAAATCAATTAAGAAAGTACTTTCGGCTCGTGTTTGTTTAGATGAAAAGAAAGTTGAACGTAATGGAAATCTCGTTTTCTTGAAAAACAGCTTTTTTGTCCCTAGATGTTTATTTTGACTTTAATAAATGACCGGGACGTTTAGTTTTGGTAAGACCGCTTAAGGGATGGTAAAATTAAATGTATGTATTGTCTCGTCCCGAAAGGGACACGCAGGAATTATGGTTGATTGATGGATATTATTTCCTTCAGCTCATGCCAACCACGAATTCGGGTCCAGTAAAAATCTGTTAAAGTTTTATAAGATCTTCATCATTTCCAGCGTAAATATTCGTACGATTTTGTCATTTAAAACATTAGAAATTTAATAAAAAATTATCTAAACGCATCAAATATGTGGGCCTAATATTTGTTCTTAGAATAATAAATGCAAAAAATGACATCTAATTTAAGAATCTAATAAGCTGTATACACGGTGTCCCATATAAGAATGCACAGTACAGGGATCTCGCAAACTAGAAGAGGTACAAAGATGATTAAATTAGAGAAAAGGTGTCCCGTGCTGAACCCTACAACGTCATGCTTCGAGATGTAAAAAAATCCGATTACTTCCGAAGATATTTGAGAAAACCCGAATTTTCTCGATTTCGTTTTTATTTTTTTCTGACTTTATTTGAAAAGATATGACAATACAAATTTCACTTTCCCATTGCCACTTTTCCTGCTCTTCAAGTTGGTGTTATTACATTTTCAATCTGACGTTTCGTTTCTTAGCAACCATCATCAACTTTGTTTTTTTAAATAGTCGAAAAAATTTATTTTATTCCTAAAAAACTCTAATTTCAATCTTAAATTCAACAACATATAGCTATTTACATTTATCCGACGTTTCGGATAAAAAAAACCATCATCAATGGTATTTGATGATGATAACGAAGAAACGAAACGTCGGATCAAAAATCTAATTACGTCATCATGTAAAGGAGTCAAAATGGCATAAGAATGTGAATTTTATTTTGATCAATTTTCTTTATTAAAGCCTTAAAATAATTAATAATTGCAATCTACGAATTCTTGAAATTTAAAATATAATTAATTTTTTTCAGATTTTAATGAAGAGGATAGATCACAATAAAATTCACGTTCTTATGCCAATTTTTGTCCTCTACCTAATGACGTAATTAGATTTTTGATTCCTCGTTTCGTTCCTTCGTAATTATCATTAAATAACATTGATGATGGTTTTTTTCAGCCGAAACGTCGGATAAATGTAAGGAGCGATATGGCGTTGGATTTAGGATTAAAATTAGTGTTTTTTAGGAATAAAACAAATTTTTTCGACTATTTGAAAAAACAAAGTTGATGATGGTTGCAAAGAAACGAAACGTCAGATTGAAAATCTAATAACATCAACTTGAAGAGCAGGAAAAGTAGCAATGGGAATGTGAAATTTGCATTGTTATGTCTTTTGAAATAAAGTCAGAAATAAATAAAAACGAAAACGGGAGAATTCGGGTTTTCCAAATATCTTCGGAAGAAATCGGATTTTTTTTAGATTCCAAAGCATGACGTTGTAGGGTTCAGCAAGGCACGCCTTTTCTCTAATTTAATCATCTTTGTATCTCTTCTGGTTTCCGAGATCCCTGTAGTGTGCATTCTTATATGGGACACCGTGTATAGAGAAATAGGCAATAGTTTGGGCTGGTTTGGGAAGAATAACCCAAAATCCTCATATTTTAAAATAAAAATCTATAGAAACTGATTGTTCATTCCATTATAATGTAATTCCAATGGAAGTAAGATGGTAACAACTCTTGCTTTTCCAATCATTGTTCTCTGTCTTCATTTATGTTGAACTGAGAAGTTCGAACAATATATCACATAATAATAAAAATTATAAATCTTTCATTTAAAAACTAGTAAATAACTTCAGCTTAGGACCGATATTAATAAAAACATACATATAAAAATGAAGTTCAAACAGTCTGTTAGTAACTTTATATCATAAAAAGCTGAATATGCAAAAATGTTTCGCAATTTCCTAATTCAAATCGCATTTGAGACCCAAAGCAAATGCGTATGCTATGACCAGAAAAAACGCACAGAAAATTACAACACCATTAAGTCGTAAAAGGTATTTTACGTTACTTCACATTGGAGTACATTCGACGCTCTGGGCTATATAATCGGGGTAATCATTCCCTTGGCAGTTGTGAGTCAAGCCAACTGCAAAGTGGAACAATTTTGTTGCAGAAATATGGGACTTTATCCTGAAATGTGTTTTTTATGCGAATGGCTACAGTTTCCGGCAGTTGACACATATTTTTAGATAGTTATTCCTATTTTTCGTAATACAATGTAGTAGCGTAGTAACAAGTTTTTCATTGTTGGCTTAAGAAACTTTTAATTAAATAGTTTTATCGACAAGGACAATTATTCTGAAAATGCGCTTTCGGAAAATGAAAATAGATCGTGGACTACCTTAAAAAATGTATGTAGCATCTTCCTAGGAAATACGAAATCGATGAATTATACAGAACTAGTTGAAGAGCGTATAGAATCTTGCAAGGGCTTAGGTTGCAACATGCCACTTAGGATGTATTTTCTTCACTCGCATTTGGGATTCTTTCTTGAAAACGTAGGTGCAGTTTCAAGTGAATACGGAAACATATTTCACTAGCAAACTGCTCAAACGGAAAAGCGGTGCAGTAGAATATGTACCCCAAACATGTTGGCGGACTACTTTTAAACGTCAAACTGATCCTACCAATACAAATAAAAAATACCACAACATAAAATGCATTTTGTAAAAAAACTGTTGCTTAGTTTTTTTTCATTTTGTAAAATTAACCTTTTTTTTTGGTTTGAATTTCTCGTATTTTATTATGCAATGTCTTATTCATTACCCATTATTTGAAGAATAAATGCCCATCAATCGTTTTGCTTTATCATTTTCTTCCAAAATATTTGTAGTTATCTCTCTATTTAAATGTATTATCTTAAGGTCTGACCCCGATTTTAGTTTGTTTTATAGTATGTAGCTCATATTTTATGAATATAAATACATTTTTAGACACATGCTTTTCCGTGAATGATTCTGAAAGAGTCAACATTTTTTAATACCATTGATTTTGGTGACATCTTTGTTATGCAAATATATTCTCATATCTCTCTTTTTCTCGCTTCTACTAATTTACTTCTCTCTCTTCTTTCATTTCTTCAGCAGTGAAAAACAGTTTGGTAGCATATTCTTAAAACAGAAACAGAAAAGTATCTTGGAACTAAATATATCATTGAAACACCGAAAATGAAAAACCCTAAGATTAAAATAATAGGATATGCAGGAAATAAATCAGCAAAAGAAATTGAAAACTCTATTAGAAATCAAAACAAATGGATTGATAAGAAAGATAATTTAAATGTAATTTATATTAAAAAAATAAGGGATGGAAGTAAATCAACAATATACACAGAATGTTCACCAAGGTTATTTACACAGTTTATGGAAGAGAGGAAGATTTATCTAGAGTGGGAAAGACATCCGGTGTATGAAGATATTAGTGTAACACGTTGCTTTAACTGTCAAGGTTTTTATCACAAGAGTGATAAATGTGATAGGATGTTGGTATGTGCTAAGTGTTCTGGTCCTCATGACACTGCACAGTGTAATGTGCGATTGTTAAAGTGCAATAACTGTCATCTAGCAAATGTGACATATAAAAAGAACCTGAAAACTGATCATTCAGCATTAGATCCAGCATGCCCATCAACTCAGTACCATCTGGAAATCGTAAGAAGTAAAATCAACTATTCCTTTTAATTTAATGGTTTTAGTAATTCAAGATGAAATTTTGGAAGAGTCATTGTTAGACCCACATGTTGCGATTGTAGTTGATGAAACTGAACTTAATGAACACATTTCTAAAGACAGTAAGTTGTTAAACATATTGCATTTAAACATAAGGAGTGTTAAAAAAAAATTTGATGAGTTGTTGCTTTTTTTAGAAAATTTCAAGCTTAATTTTACTGACACTATTGTCTTAAGTGAATGTTTTCAAATTTCCAATATAGATAATTACAATATACCAGGCTTTAACACTTATTATAATTATGGAAACTTTAATAGAAATGATGGGGTATTTATATTTCTGAAAATTGATATTAACATATGTTTTTCTTCTGATAGGTTGCCAAACTCATCGGCAACAGTTGGAAGGTTAACATTTAATAAGAATAACATTTCCTTTGGTATTACTTCTGTGTATAAACCCCCACCAATATTAAAAAGAGTATTTATAGATGATATATATGAGTACCTTAAGTCAAATACACAACTAAATAATTATGAATTTTTATAGGTGATGTAAACATAGACCTTTTGGATCTAAAAGACAGTGATGTTACCTATTATGTTGCTTGTATGACTAAATTGGGATTGCAATCGTACATAAATTATATGACCAGATTAGAAACACAAACGTGTCTTGACCATATATTTGTGAAGCAAAAAAATAAATTTAAACATAATCTTAATTCATTCATACTGAACACACAATATATTACTGATCATAATCCGATAATGATTAATTTAAGTCATAGCAACAATTCCATAGATGCCCGACAAATAACAGATACAATCAACAAAACAAAGGTTAATATAAATAAAATGAAATTGTGGTTGCAAGATCAGAATTGGTTAAATGTTGTAAGTATGAATGACCCAGAAATTGCTATGAATAACTTTCTAACAAAATACCTACAAATAAGAAAGAATCTCAAATAGAACTTTTTGTCCCAAGAAATAATAATTTAAAGAAGGTTAAGAAGTGGATTACAATTAGCTTAATAACTTCAATATTGCATAGGGATAAATTAAAACGGCAATTACTTAAAAACTATAATACTGATCTTGAAACACAATATAAGACTTATGGAAACAATTTAAATAAATTAATAAAAAAGACAAAAAATTAATATTACCAAAAACAAATAGATATAAATAAAAATAACTTAAAGGGGATATAAAGTACCAAGTTGTTTTAAAATATCAATTGTAACTCCCATATTAAAATCTGGTAATGCTACTGCTGTAAATAACTACAGGCCAGTAAGTTTGATTACGAATTTCACTAAATTATTTGAAAAATGTCTCAAAAAAAGATTGGTTGAGTTTCTGACAGCTAACCATGTTCTTTCACCACACCAATATGGTTTCCTTGCAGGCTGTAGTACTGGTGATGCGATGATGACTTTGACATCAGAGATTGTTAAGAACTTAAATCTGGGCAAAAAGAGTATTGCAGTGTTTATTGACTTGGCTAAAGCATTCGACACTGTTTCTTATGAAAAACTTTTTAACGTGCTAGATGGTTATGGAGTCAGGGGAACAGTGCTACAACTATTAAAAAGCTATCTCACAGACAGATACCAGAGGGTTCGAATTAATAAAATACTAAGTAGTGAATTGAAAATAGAAATGGGTGTACCACAAGGCACTGTTCTGGGCCCCATTCTATTCTTGATTTATATAAATTCTATGCTAAATATAAATATAAATGGTATGTCAATTTCGTATGCCGATGATACTGCATTAATTTTTAGTGGAAATACTTGGGGAGAGGCTGAACAAAAAGTAATAGATGGGTTTAGGGTAATTAAAAACTGGCTCTGTATATATGTACAAATTATCATTAAATCTTACTAAGACCAATTATATAGCCTTTTCATTGACTGAAGCTAGTAGACCTCCATTTTCAACTATAATAGTGGATAGTGACTCGGTTAATGAAGTTTCGAAAACAAAATACCTTGGGATAGTAATTGATAAGTACCTAAAATGGGGTCCCCATATTGATTATGTAACAAATAGGATTAGGAAACTTTTACAGACAATTTATAAAAACCTGATAGAAGCTATAATTCCTTATGGTATATTAGTATGGGGTGGGTTGTACAGTGTCTATTTAAAAAAGCTAAATAGTGTGATCCAAAAACCTATTCTAAAAATAATGTATAATAATCCTAGAAGATACCCACCCCACTTACTTTTTTCAGAAGAAATTCAAAATGTAAGATGCATATACATTCACACAGTTTCCATGTATATCCACAAAAATCAAAATAAATTAACATATATTAATCATATGCATAACACCCGTGGTAGAACAGATCAATTAATTGAAACACCTCTAAGTAACAACAACATAAATTTTAAGTTTATTACTTGGCTGGGACCTAAAATTTACAACATGTTACCAAGACAGATTAAGGATATTATTCAAATCAACCTATTTAAGAAAAAAAGTTAAATCATATGTATATCAGTATTATGTGGAAAAATTTAAAATTATGTTAAATTAAAATTGTAAATTTAAAGAAAAATTATAAATTTATTATGTAAGTATTTTTAACATCTCATGTATTATCTATGTATTAAATATATTAAAATTCTTTATTTTGTTTTAAGCACACACAGGTAGATAGATAGATAGATAGATATATTTTATTTGTTCAAAGTGTTTTCAGTAAACAATAAAACCCTAATGGGTGTTGAACAATGTCAAAAAAGTCAACATTTATAAATGTAAACAAATAACGACGGGCACACAGTACGCAATGGATAAAATAGATAAAATGATAGCAATCTAAATTTTAAACAAAATTACATTTGACCCCTCACAGGAGGTGTTTGGTGAAACATTTCAAAGAAAAACATACATATTTTAAATATTTTAAATAACAAGAATAAAAAAATAACTATTTTAACAGTATATCATCTCTTTATCTGGATCATTAAAAAAATCATTAATGTTATAAAACGCCTTACTGACTAGGTATTTCTTTAAAACAAATTTAAGTTTATTTTTTGGCAGATTTCTGATTTCGTCCGGAAAACAATTATAAATTTTTATAATACTGTATTTTACATTTTTTTGCAGGTAAGTAAAGTTGTACTTTTCAGTTGTCAAATTACTTTTATGCCGAGTATCATAATTATGTTTTACATCACATTCAATGAAAAGATCTCTGTTATCACACACAAATGTCACAGAGTCCAATATGTAAATTCCAATTACCGTCAGTATATTTTTTTCAGCAAAAACCTGTTTGCAACTCTCTAGCTGTTTCATCTTAAAAATACTTCGAATGCACCTTTTTTGCAATACCATAATTCTGTGTATGTCCGGTGAATTACCCCAAAGGATCACACCATATCTTAACCTGGACTGGATGTATGCATGGTATGCAACAATGGCAGCCTCCATACTTATGTGATCTGATACTACACGCAAGGCAAAACAGTATCTGGATATACTGCTTGCCATATCTTCAATGTGAGCCTTCCAATCTAATCTCGCATCAATATTCACACCCAAAAAACGCATACTCTCCAGTGCTCTCAACTTCTCACCATTGTAAGAGAGTGCAACATTAATTTCCTTTCTGTTGCTGAAGACAAGAGTTTGTGTTTTCGAAACATTCAAAAGCAAATCATTGTCTGAAAAATACCTATCAAGGGCACCCAGTGCCTTATGTACTTTATTTAAATTTAACTCCTCATTCTCTTCGCTAAATATAAGAGAGGTATCATCGGCATATAGCACGGTGTACTCCTGAGCAACATCAGGGATCTCATTCGTATACACAATATACAGAAGAGGCCCCAAGACTGATCCCTGGGGAACCCCTCGAGAGATACTCAGTTTTTCCGACCTACACAGGCCACCACTTTCATCACATTCTATCACCTGCTGGACACGATCTTTTAAGTATGATTTAATCCAATCCAACGCCGCACCATGCACTCCATACATTTCAAATTTTTTACACAGTAAATCATGATTTACCGAGTCGAAGGCCCTAGAAAGGTCCATACACATCATGGTTGTAAGATTTTTATTATTTAATGAATTTAAAACCTTATCTAATGCTTGATAAATTGCCCTCAATGTGGATTTACCCCTTCTAAAGCCATTCTGTTTGTCACTTATCACTGAATGTCTCTCAAAAAAGAACATTAGTCTCTCACACATATCCTTCTCGAAAACCTTACCAATATTTGACAAAAGTGATATAGGTCGATAATTTTTTTCTTCATCTAATTCTCCTTTTTTATGTATAGCCTTTATATAAGAAGTTTTAAGCACGTGTGGAAAAATACCCATCGAGAACGACATATTGACAATATAAGAGAGAGGTTCAGATATTTCCTCAGCCACTTCTTTCAGAACAGATACAGGCACCTCATCTTCCCCTACCGATTTTTCATTTTTTAGATTTTTGAGAACTTTCACGATTTCTGCGCTTGTGACTGGGTTTAAAAAAAATGAGTTTTCAACTCTATTTTTAATATAATTTTTATGTTTGTCAGAATCAAAGGTTGGACACGCATTTATGAAATAGATATTAATTTTATTTAATATTTCGGTTCTGTTGTCATATTTTGTGGAAAAGTTTTCGAATATTGTCTTTCTCTTAGTGTTTGGTCTGGTAATACTATTTACTAGATTCCATGTAGCCTTTGTTTTGTCTTCACATTTTCTTAAATATTCTTGATTCGAAAGATTCTCAGCTTGTTTGATGACATTTTTTAAAATTCGGCAATACTTACTAAAGTACTCTCCTGAAATTTGACCTTTAATTTTTTTAAAATACAGAACTCTTTTATTTCTACAAGAAGTTTTAATACCAGTCGTAAGCCAAGATTTACCTTTTTTTGCTGTACTAATTTTCTTAATCACAAATTTCTGATTAAAATAGTTTTTAAAAATATTGAAAAATGCATTATAAGCGTTATCCACACTGCCACATTCATACACACATCCAATCGACTTTCCGAAGCTCATGTTTAAAGTGGCCAATTTTATTTCTAGAAAATACCCGTTTCAAAATAAAGTTATTACTACAGTTACCTTCCATAGTGCAAACACCATCCACACACAGAACCTGAGCATGATGGTCACCGACTGCTGTATTTAAAACATATCCCGATACACTAAAATCAGAGCTTAAGTTACAAAATATATTGTCAATTAAAGTAGAAGAGGTCTCTGTGACCCTTGTAGCATCAGAGATGGTTGGTGTAAGATTAAAGCCATTCATTATGTCTAAGAAAAAATTTGTTTGATTGTTTAGATCATAAAAATTTAAGTTAAAATCACCTGCAATAACAATTCTAAAATTTAAAAAATTCAAGTATACATAGTTCATTAATTTTTCTATCTGCTCAATAAAAACATCAAATGATCCCAAAGTACGCCTGTACAAACATACAACCAGAATTTTTTGTTTTCTTTCTACCGCTCCTGCTAACTCCACTACACCTTCCACGGACAGTTTTACAATACTATTTTCTTCCAAAAATTCGAGGCCTTCCTGGCTGTAGATACAGACACCACCGTGTTGAAGAGTTTTTCTGGCAAAGAATGATACTAACAAAGTATATTATACTTTGATACTAATTTATAATTACTGATTTTGCAAAATTCCATCCCTTCATGTTCTAAAATCCAGTGTTCACTAAAGCATAGAAGGGCTGGCTTATTAACAAGGCAGTCTATTAAAACTTCAATTTGTAAGGTTTTATTACGGAGACTTTGTACATTTTGGTGCATAATGTATAGTTTTTGTGGCTGCTTCAAGTTATTTTTATGATTTTCTTCGTTTAATTGCTACTGTTCATAACAAATTTTTGGTTTTGCATTGTTTAGCTTGTTTATGTAGACTGGACACTTAATATTAAACGAGGAGTGGTTTATATCATATTTGGTGCGGTAATCATTATTTGAGATACAACAGTTCGTACATCTTTCCCGTTTATCGCAGTCTTTAGTTTCGTGAGAGGTGCTGTTACACCTACCACATACTTTTTGATTTTTACATTCAGCAGATTTATGTCCATACTGACAGCAACTATAGCACCGTAGAATGCTTATATATTCGAATACTCTACATGCTCTACATCCAACAAAAAGTTTACCTTCTGATTTTAGCATAATTTTCTGAAAGGTCACTGGGTCACATTCAATTATAGACATATAGGTCTGGACCATTTTTTTATTAACTTTTACCGTAAGATGACTCTCAGCTGTTATTATGGTACTGTTTTGGCTTCGTAATGTATCTATTAACTCCCTTTCCTCAAAGTTTCTTTCAATCCCAACAATCTTTATGCAGGGGTTCCTCTTGTCAGGGATCTCCGCACGAGCACTGTTTCCTAGTTTACTTTTAATATCTTCTTGTAGTTTTTGAGCCTCTGCTGCATCGCGGATCTTTATTATAACAGACCCATTTTTAGTATTTTTCATACTTTTATTACCAACACCGATATTACCAGGGTTTATTTTTTGTTGAATATCTTCCTTCATAATCTTATTTGTACTATCTTTTTCAGTAGTGTTCCCTACATTTGGTTTTAATATAATTACACCTTCTTTTGATCTTTTAAGAATATTTGCATAACTCTTTTCCTGCTTACATTCAGCTACAGTTGGCGAGTATTTATTCTGCTTGCCTTCAAATAATTCAAGCTTTTTTATTAAATTATCGGTTTTGTTTTCCAAATCATTTATCTTGGGCAAGATTTTTAGGTTACTTCTCACAACAACAATACAGGTGTCGCAAAACCATAAAATATTCTTGTTATCTGTCACGCTTTTTGATGCTGGATCTTTTATTCTCGCGCACATATTATGAAATACTTCATTGCAAAAGGCACATTTTATACATTTGCTATTAACTACAAAATTATCCTGACAAATGTTGCACAATCCTGACATTTTTTCACAACCGACAACACCGCAGTGCGTACCGGCGACAAAACGTTAGTTCCTTATCAGTGATCAAGATCAGAAATGGAATTTATTATTATTTACACCTAGGTGCTACTAAGAAAAGCTGTGAATATAATATTTGTTTTTTGTAACCCAGAGTTTATAAACAAGAGATGTAATAATTAAATAATAATAAATGTGGATGGAATACAGGGTGTACTGTATTCCTCTAAACTCTCATATATTTTTGACTTTAATCCAATAAAAGGAGTAATTTTCCGTCCACTATCATCATCTTACTTAGGACTTTTTATTAATTAGGCAATTGTTGTAAATATTGCAAGGCAAAGTCATAAATAATAGCATATAGGCTTGCAAGCTCGATAATTATTAAATCTTCATGTATTGTTTTAATACTTTTAAATTCAGGTTTTGATATTAAAACTTTGACCCCGTGACGTCCTTCCCAATTTGTTATCAGTTTTACGAATGAATGAATGCCTTACATGTGTGTTAAGGTCTGTGTAAGAGTATAGCCATTGTGAAACTGACAAGACTCGGTGTAGAGTTTTAATTGTAACTTCAAAATCCAAGACGCCTTAAATTTTGGCAGTAAATCACATATGCCACAAGGTTTCAAGGAATTTGCTTTTTTATCATCTTCAGATAATCCATATTCGGGACATGGTGAATGGTCTGAAAATGTGTCGTCTAGCTCGCGAGGATATATTATTCAGTTCTAGCATCATCGGAAATTATCGGAACATATTAATTATTAATATATTTGCGGAATAGTCACTTTAAATTTCATTAAGGCAAATATTGTGACATCCATTAAACTTTTAATACTTAAAACATAAATAAAATATAGTCTCTTCTTTTGTGAGAATTTTATTTTTTACAACTTGCTCTGAATTTGATTTTCATCAAAATAAATAATATGTTTCCTCACCCTTTCTGCTTTGTTTGAGAAATTTGGATTCATGGCCTGATTTATATTCCATTCAAAATTTCTGATGGGAAATTTTGCATTAAACACAACATAAGCAATTTTAATTTTTACAATTATTTCTAAAGTGGTTCGTTATTTTCATCACCATGCTCAGAACTTTTTTAGTAATTTAAATAACTTCTTAAAACTAATTCGTATTTTGCCTTAGACATGTGTTAAAGTCTGTGTAGGAGTATACCCATACTCACATATGCAAATATTTCTGATATGCAATTTTGCAATTAGTATAAAATAAGCAATTTCAATTTTTACAATCCTCAAGTGATGATTTTTTGTGCAATTGAACTATACTAGTTGATATGCACCTCTCAAACTAATATTAGCAGCAAAATTTAACATCCATGTCCTTTTCTTATTGTGCATTTATTTCAATTTATATGAAGTTCTTTACTAAATGTTGTTATTTTCGAAATTGAAATTGTAAGGGAATAGTCGGGTTCTAATATTCCTTGATTTTATCTAAATTATGGGCTCTAACCATAATAAACTTTAATTTCTGCTTCTTTAAACTCTTTATATTAACATTTGCTCTTACAGAATTCACTTATTTAATTTTTTAAATTTATGCAGGTTCAGTGTTGATTTTGAATTTGAAGTCAACATCTTTAATATTTCAGTGTAAGGTTTCTCATTCCTAAATTTTGGTTGATTAACTAGATATGTTTCTTGTCAGTAATTATTTTTTTCATCAAATATGTTTAGTTTCTTATTTTATTAGTAAAGTTTTTTAATTTAGTATTTACTTTGAATATCATCCTGTTTAAGGCATTATTTTCTTCTACTGATTTTTTCAAAATATTATTATTTAATCAGTGAAATTCACGTCCGTCACATTGTAAAAATACGAAAAAGAA
>MU193021.1:13797-25914 GCA_016904865.1 Pissodes strobi | reverse complement strand
TGTTCCAATAGGTTGATGAGTTATTTTTCATATCATCCTATGAAAACAAAAATTAACCTAGTTCTAGGGATGAAAGCAAGGGCAACCAAACTCACACACTCTGCCTTCAGAGATCAATCCATATCACAGTTAAAAGAGTATATTGTTGGACAATTCCTACCCAGAGAAACTAGTAAACAAATTTCTATTTAGCACTCAATATAAAATCCCAGAAAACATAAAGTCCATTCAAGGCTATTGCGCTGTTACGTCAGAATTTCTGACGTCAAAAGAAAAGATCCGTACGTCTTAGATAGCCTCGTACGTTATTTTTTACACTAGCCAAAAGATGTCTCTGTACCTGTTTTCTATTTCAGAGCACGTTCCGTTTTTATCAATTTTACATACTTATTACTTATGGCAGCTTCGGAGTGGTTTAATTCAATGCACAAGTTCGACACGCAAATATAATGCCACCAGGAATAACATCAACATACATACAACAGCTTATTTACCTAGTAAGCGTGCGCCGATATCCTTTGATTTGGGAAAGTCAAAAACCAACTTTTTCAAATTTTAGAAGAGGGCTATGACAATATTGTTTTAAGCGTCTGGGCATCTGAATAATACTTTTGACAGTTCGTTTAATTTCAAATAATAATATGCTCTTTATCGTCTAAAATCCGTTTAAAAACGATTTTAAATGGCAAAATTGTATAAAAATCCGAAAATTCGGACTTTTTTACGCCGATAGTCATGGCTTCGGACGAATTTGTCGTGGATTTTGAAGCCAAAATTAATTTTAAATTCAACCGTCCATTAAGAATAAGCTGTGCTATGGATCCAAATACACTGCGAATATAATAATAAAAAAATAATACTTTTGAGGGTTCGTTTGATTTAAAATGTGCTTTTTTATCGTCAAAAATCCATTTAAAACGATTTTAAATGGCAAAATTGTATATAATACCGCCCTAGCGGCTAGAATTGGTTTGCGCATTTCCGTCTCATTTGCCGAGATTTGTCCTCATATCGCCGCGTAAGATGTTTACACATCAAAAATAAATTTTTTCTAGAGATATAATTTTTTTAATATTATCAAATAAATAAAAAATATATATTACTTACATTGTGCACAGCTTTCCAGGGTAAAAGAGGCATACTAGCATCTTTTTCACGTGTGAAATAATGCACCAATTTTAAAATTAAAGCTTGCTCTTTCTCACTGAACCGGTGGGGCATCTCAAAACGATTTTTATTAGCAATTATTAGCGTAAAACACAAACCAACTACCAACAAATCAATAAATGAATTAAATCTGTTATTTTCGTTATGATATTTTTACATTGACGCCAATCGATGTCAAAGATTCCAATTTGACGGACCAATTTAGTACATACGTTCATTGCATAAAGAAAGATGGAATGATATGACGTAACAGCGCAATAGACTTGAACGGACTTTAATAGATCTTTAAACACTTTAAACCTCAACAGATCAAACTACAATAGAGGATAGAATAACTAATACCACCAATAACATACAAAAGTATTTCTCCTTGCCATTCATAGAGGGCTTAACCCGAGTATAACAAACCAACGAGTAGCGACATAAAGCGTCGGCACCTTTGATGTTCAAGGGACCGATTCCGGCAGAGCCGATGACAGTTGGACACCATATTTGTAAACTGCTCAGACTATGAAGTGGCTCGAAAGGAAGCGGCTCTGTGACTACACTATAAAAAACTTGAAGTGGAAAATTGCTCAAGTTTCATATTTGAATCTGACTCAGTAAAATTTAAAGGTTTTCTATAATTAGTGGTTTTCCTACTTCCTGTCACCCTTGTCGACAATAATTTCATCATAAAAATATATATTACTTATATTTCTTCTACGATTTGTTGATAAAGGAATCTCAATATTTTCTTGGAATTTTATTTAAATAATTACTTTCCTTTAGTGAGGGTGCTTTGAGAGAAAAATAAACCCACGTATTTCATGATTTCATTTATCATGTTAAGAAGTTGCTGTGTCAATTTTTAACCCACATAAAGCACTTTGAGCTTACACGCGCCTGGTTTGGAAGTTATTGAAGAGGTGTAGCAGAGGTTTTTGATAGGTGGTAGAAAAAGATATATACGTTTTCAGCGGTTCTCAAATAGACATTTCCTATTATACTAGTTTCAGCAACTCTTGTTATTATTAATAGTACTCCATTTCTTTAAATTACGATAAGTTATATTTACAAAAGTATTGGGTAAATTTTTTGAACCTTTGAAACGTGGAGGAAAATTAAAACTTGCAACAGCATAAACAAAAAGTTTTTATTAATTAACTGTTATCAGTAGGCTGAGGAGTTGTAAGTCAGGAGTACTTACTTACCCCAGTTGTCTTAAGGGATTTTAACCCTTACACCCACTCTTATGAATACAATGGTGTTAAATTATTAATTTGAATAAAAGACAACAATTTTCAGTAGTCTAACAATGTTTATTAATCAAAGGTTATTGAAAGTAAATTTGCGGCGTGGATTTCGGCAGAAATGCAACTAAAAATGTTTAATAAACAAATTTTGACATACGGGTACAACCAAAAATAAAAAAATACCACCTCAAGGCAGGACTAAGCCGTCCCAGAGAGGGATGACTGACTATGTCCTCTATACCTAGGGCATTGCTCGAAAAAAAAACTATTACTGAATGATGGTCTAACATTAGCAACCTCTCTTGTCAAGAGTAAGGTAGCACCAACTCTTCATTCCCGCCGACCTTGTTCGATCCTCCGCCGTCTCGGTACTCTATTTACACTGTTAACAGATATACTCGGTAAAAATCCTAGCAGAAGCATTTAAAGGGATAAAATTTGAACTGTCTTCCCAAGGACATGAACTTCGGTTAACTTAACAGAATCTAGGACACAGTCCACGTAATGCCAATGCTTTTAATTATTTATAGTTAAAGGTCGCTGTGCATTACATTTATTATTATATAATTATACCTACATATACTAATAAGACATAACGAATATAATAATGAACAGGGATGGAGAAATTGTACTTTTTCAAATATACTCACGAGATAATTAGAATTTTTTTCGCCTGTACATATGTTCTCAAACTGCGAGTTGAAATTACTTTCTGGTGGTGATAATAAACCACCAAAAGTACCTTTGGTTGCATCAAAAGCTTAAAAATACGACAGAATTTTGTCTACATCAATACTAGTACATTCTCTGCTAAAAGCATAGCAAATGTCACATGAATGTACTTCCAGACACATTTTCATCAAATATCCACAGACATAATAGAAAGCATTCTGTGGTGGAATGGTTTCTTTACGGTAATTGCAATCAGGCAAGCAAATTGCTGCAGTTGATGTTTCCGACTCCTTATTAATAATTTCTACCATGTCCATGGATTTTAAACTAATGAGAACATCATCTAAATTCTCCCTACAATTCATGTGATTTTAGTGGAAATAATTCTGCACAAATAATTTTCTAAAGGCACTTTGAAACTGTATTGATGTGGGATTTATGCAATTGCCTCCCTGCTGCGTTACAGGATTTTCTAAACAATCTGTTTTTAAGATATTTATACCCACAGTTTAAAAGCGCTTGCCATAAACTGAGAAGACTTCTTATTGTAATAGACCAACATTTAATAATCTTGACCATTTTTGTTTATTACCTTTAAATTTGGCAAAAAAACCAAAGCTTCATTTAAAAAATCTAACTGTGAATCAGATCTGTCAAATACATTCTTAAATTTATAAGAATTATTTAATGATAAGGAGTTCAAGATATCAAAAAGATTATTAAATTTTTCGACAATTTCAATTGTTGCAAAAGCTTCATTTGGTAGTGCACCCAAACTGGCAATTGAGTGGCTCAAGAGTTGAGCGGCATAACTCACTCTCATTTTTTCAAAAGTTATGGGATTAAGGTCAGAATTAGTGAGTTTGGATGCACACCTGAAGAACTGATTTTTATCACATTATTTAATAAATGACCGAGGGGTTTTTCTACCTGGCCAGTAAAATACAAAATAATCATCCATAATTCTCAAAGGGACTTAATCTTTAATTCCAAAGGGGGACAAAGAACACAAAGTCAAAGTCACCGTCAAAGTATATGTGTATTTAGAGGTTACACGTGTTTCGCCTTACGGCATCATCAGACCTAAATAAAATGATAACGTAGAACCACAGAAAAATTAAAACTAATGAAAAAACATACCTTAATTATGTAAACAACAACCACAACGCTCACAAGTTAAAATTATAATACAGGTACTGTTGGTGTTTCATTTACAACTAAACATTACTGAAAAATAATTTAGCGACATTCACATACCTATTATAGTGCATATTTCTGTTATATCCTATGAACCCAAAAACTCCCTTACTATATGGGCTCCCTAAGGTTCATAAGGAGGGTCAACCTATTAGACCAGTGGTATCTTTCGTAGATTCTCCCTGTTACAGACTCTCATCTTGGCTGAATAAGGTTTTAAGAGAGGTTACTGGGTTTAAAAGTTGTTTTTCAGTTAAAAACTTTTTTGAAAAGTGTCGTCAAAGTTTACAGAATTAAAAATATAAGTTGATTCACTCCGCGCGATCGTCAAATTCCACTCCGCCCCTCCCCGTCTGCCCGGTAAACTGGTGCCAGTTTATAGTGGAGAGCTAGGTAATTTAAGTTTATTTCAAATTTGTTTACGGTCCGGCGTATAGATAGGGTGAGATTTCAAAAATAGCGGTTTGTTTTTGGTGGATTTCTGAGTAAATTGTCTAGTCGAAAATCGAAATATTTGTTCAGTATAGACGAATGGCAGACAATATATCGCTCTTTAGGTGCCCAAAAGAGTAGGTGTGTATTAGTTTATTATAAGCTTTTATTTAACTTCACTTGTATGTTTGGGTCAAATCTTACAAGTTAAATTTGTCCTACTTCCCATCAATGTTCAATATTAATATCAATTTATAGTGAGTACAATAGAGTATGTAATAAAAAAAACTTGCAGGTGTCGAGCCTGGAAAAGTGCCTTAGAATTTATAGGATCCCAGATCCCACAAATATGCGAATGATACGCCAATGTAATGTCATAGCCGTATTAGAATGTGTGATTTGCATTTTAATGAAAACAGTTTCAAAAGCTACTTTGAACCGCTTTACACAACGATGGGTGATCAATCCAGGATTTAACGAATTTGTTTTTCGAGTCACTGAATGTAGGGTTAAATTATTAAAGGAAAAAAAAGGACTGTATCCTGTGCATGGACGAAATATCCTTAAAATCTCACTTATATTATGATATTTCTAAAGCTAAAGTTATAGGTACTAGTTCAGGATCTTCAGAAATTGCAGGAAGTGCTTTGACAATAATGGCAAGAGGAATCGCAAGAAATTGGAAACAACCTGTTGCTTATTTTTTTTACAAATCATCCGCTAATGTTAATGATCTTAAGGATATTTTGTTTGAAACTATACGAAGGTTACGTAAAACAGGTTTAAATGTGTTTGGAGTAGTATCGGATCAGGGTTCCAATTTTAAAAAATTAAGGAAAAGTATTTTAAAAATAACAGAAGATAATCCCACATTTTTTGTTGATAACGATAATTTAACGCTTGTGTATTTATTTGATATATCTCACTTGCTTAAATCTAGAAGAAACAATTTTTTTTTCGTTTATATTTTCTTTAAATGAACGAGAAACAAAAAAGGAATACTTGGAAACAATGTATAATATTGATAAAACTAAACAGTATAAACTTGCACCTAGATTAACAAATGATCACATATATCTAAATAACTTTCAAAAAATGAAGGTAAAGTTAGCATCGCAAGTATTTAGTCACTCAGTAGCGGTAGCTATGCATACATATATTGAATTTATTATATTGCCAAAAGAAGCAACCGCAACAGCTAATTTTATTTCAAAAATTAATGATTTATTAAACTCTAATAACTTACAAAATTTTCAAGCTTTTATGGCAACTGACAAACAAAAAATGATATTACAGTAATGTATAATCTTTTTCAAAGCATAAAAGTGCTAAGTTTTGACGGAAAAAAAGTGACAAATAAGTTAAAATTTATTTCTGGATGGCGGCCTACAATTAAATCAATTTTAAGTCTTTGGGAAATGTTGCAGGCTAAAGGTTATAAATATTTATTTACTCGAAACCTTGATCAAGATTGTATTGAAAACTTTTTTGGTCAAATAAGGAATTGTTGTAGCAATTCGAGAAATCCTACTCCTATACAATTCTGCCGATCGTTTAAAAACATTTTTGCGTTAGGATATTTTGACAATGCTGAGACGGGTAACTGTATAGATGACGGCACTAAAGCTTTGCTACATTTAACACCCGAATTTGTGAAAAGCTGTAATAACGTTTCCGCTGTTCCTACACCAACATATACACCGCTTAGAGTTTTCACTAACGATTATGTTAATTTAAAAAGTCCCGAAGGAAATGCGTTTTTGTAGATTAAAAGCATATCAGAATGAAATTCCATTTGGCGGTCTAACTGTACCTTCTAGAGATATTATTGATTACATATTAAACTTGGAAAGTATTTTTGTCACACAATTTAATAACTTGGCATTTAAAGAAGCAATTGGCACACAGCTTAAAAATTACTTTTCTCAAATTGTTTTTAATCATCCATGTAACAACTTTCCATTTGACTATTTTCTAAGTTTATATACAAGAGTACGTATTTATTATACACTAAAATTTATAAATATCGATATCAGATCGACGAAATCAAATATAAACAATATTAAGCTTAGTATCCTTAAAAATGTGTAAATACTTTAATTTAGAATATTTTAAAAGAGCCTTTAAGGTTTAGACACGTATATGTAATACAATGTAAATGTAGAGTTAGGGGACAAACAACAGGCACATTTTTTTTATAATGTATTGTATGCTTTTAAGTTTAAGCGTTCCTTAAAGTTAAATGAAGTTTCGAATTTAAAAAGCCACGTTTTCTTGTATTACTCGTATTATTCATGAAAAATATTACCTTCATCTATAAAATGTGATTTTATAAGCAGCTTTTTTCTAGAACAAGTCGAGTGACTTTTTTTGGCGACAATACATAAATATTTGTTAAATTATCTTGTTTTTCCTTAAAAATCAAGCGTAAAGCTGCATTTACATTCAATTTGAAGTCCAAGTCAAAGTGCAATTCGCAAATATGTCATTTACATTGAACGAATTTTTAGGTTACGTAATTATACGTATGGAATGTTTTATTTTGTGTGTTGTATATTGCCAGATAATTACAAAACATTTTTAAGAACAATTCCTCGTTGAAATCGTTTTTTTCAATTACAGTGCCTTCAAAAAAATCATTTTCATCAAAGTGGGGTCCTTCAAAGTCCATTTTACATGTGTGCAAATTGTTTGATACAAATGTTAATTTATTCTAACACAAAATTGAAATTTACCTAATCCATAGATAAATTAGACCTGACCTAAACAAAGCAACATTAAGAATATTAAGATAAACAAAAATAGTCTAACCTATAAATTTATTTTCTGCTTGCGTTTGGCAAGCAGCTTAACAAAATTCAAAGTGCACTTCAAAGTCAACTTCGAATTTTCTCCAATGTAAATGCTACGTGCTGTCACCATATGACAAGCAGGCAAATTTCAACTTGAATTTGACTTCAACTTGAATGTAAATGCAGCTTAACAATGGTTTTAATAACTTTTAGCAAAAAAATTGCAATAATTGTCATATTGTTTAAACGTTGTATATTTGTAGTGTATGTAGGTACTAGGTACTGGTACTTCTATTGTATGTACTTTTTGTTATTTGAAGTATATTAAAACATTAAATATGCAATCGTATTTACTGTAATTTTCTAAAAATATGCTAAATAAGACCTTTATCTTTTCATCTTTTTTTGCGACTTCACAAAATATATTTTTTCATAATACCTCTCTGAAAACTATCATTTTCGACGACGAGCAAAGAAAGTAAGTCTTTCCGGTGCGCCCGCAAAATTAGGGAACGGGAAAACTTTTCCTGCGCGCCCGCACCGGAAAACTTTTCCCGTTCCCTAATTTTAAGTGCTAAATTTACAGTTATTTAGTCACAAAATAAGCATAAAGTATAATAAATTGCGTTAAAATTATACAGCGATGCAGTCTACAAAATTAATCTAGTACATTTCAGCGTCAATAGTCTAATTTTAAGTAGAATTATTTCATTTATTCTGACCTTGTCACAAATACATCAAAATTAGCGGCCTATTCAATTACAACAAAACATACAAACACATTTCCATAGCAACACTTGATACATATTATATACCTGTGTCTTGCTTGTCTTGCACATTTGACGTTTGCTTACATTTTAATTCAAAATGTATTATGACATGATTTTGAATATGTAAAATTATAATAATTTTATGTTTATGTTTTGATTTCAGAGAGGTATTATGAAAAATATCGTTCATACACGTCCAGAAACAGCTTTTCTGTGCGTGCACGACTGTCGTGCACGCACTAAGTCTATTACTTTAAATTTTGTGCTAATTAGTTATTGTGGTAAAATTAACGAAATATAGAAATTAATAAAATGTAGACAATTAGTTTTGCAGGACTTTTTCCAAAATAATTTGTAAAGTTTTGCAAAACTATGATGTAGTTCATCCCCAAAATAAATTAAAATAAAGAATTTTGCACGGGGTATTAAATTTCATTCTTGAAGTGAAAAATAATATATTTTACAAATTTTATTTAAATATGCAATCGTATTTACCGTAATTTCTTTAAAATATGCTGAATAAGGCCTTTACCTTTTCATCTTTTTTTGTGACTTCACAAAATATATTTTTCAAAATTTTAATGAAAACATATTTCATTATTTAAATTCATCCATTTATTACTTTCTAAGCGGGAAATTTTACTATATGTTGCCCAATAGCGCTTTGACCGAAGTAAATCGCGTCAAACTCGGCTCTTATTGCCTCAATACCCCCTACATTTTTTTACGTCCTCGGCTCGCCTTTGATATGAGGATTTCATTGAATTGGCGCTTAGTGCACCAACTTATATTAATTCTGTAAACTTTGGTGTCGTAGTTCCAAATAATTCCATTTTAATCTCATTGGATGTTAAAAACCTATTCCCGAGTATTCCGCCTTGCGAGTGCGTTGACCTTACTGAATCTTTATTAGCTAGTTCCTCTATTCCAAGGTTGATTTCATCCGATTTAATAAACTTGTTAAGAACTGTATTAGACCAGAATTTCTTTAAATTTAATAACAAGATGTTTAAACAAAAATCAGGCTTAGCTATGGGGTCATGCCTTTCACCGTTTTTAAGTGAGGTCTTTATGAACAATTTGGAGCTTAAGTTCATGGAAAGTCCTTATGCCGCACATCTTATTGCATATAGAAGATATGTCGACGATATTTGCATAGTATGAGGTGGAAGCGAGGATGAATTGTCTAATTTCCTTGTTTTTGCGAATTCTCTACATGACAAAATTTCTTTTACTCTGGAAAAAGAAGTAAATAAATCTTTACCATCCTTAGACCTCTTGTTAAAAAGATCGGACAATAACAGTATTGAGTTCGAGATTTATAGGAAACCTTCCACCACAGACAACATTATACAGTTCGCCTCTAATTCTCCGTATTCTCACAAGTTTGCAGCCTTCAATTCCCTGTTGTTTAGATTGTTTAATATTCCACTCTCGAAAGAATGTTTTTATAAAGAGTTTAACGTAATAAAACAAATAGCTTCTAATAATGGTTACCCTCTTAACACTATCAATCGACTTTTCTTCAAATTTATGAATAAATATAAACTCTCATTTCACATCCTCAAATCCAACCAAAAAGATTGTTCTAAGTTTAGGTGTTTAACTTTTTTCGGCTCCATTTCCCTTCAACTCGCTAATTTCTTCAAAGGGTCAAACATAAAAATAGCTTTTAGGACTGTGAATTTTTTGAAAAAACATCTAGTAAATACCAAAGAGAGAACAGAACGATTCTTCAAATCAGGGGTGTATTCGTTGAGTTGTGGTGATTGCTCGGCCGTGTATGTTGGTCAGTCGGGTCGCAGGGTCTCAACTAGGGTGAAGGAACACTTAAGCCTTTATAATAACTTTAAGGATACCAGTATTGTGGAAACTAAATCTGCCTTTGCGAATCATCTCTTGTCATCGGGTCACGGGTTTTCGGCGTCGGAAAATGTCTCATTGTTACATGAATGTGCAAAATGCAAAAAACTGGATCTTTTGGAAAAGTTAGAGATCACGAGAGCTAAAAGAAGTCCAATCCTTGATTGTGTTAATGATGTTTTTAATTTCGAACCCAACCTTATTTTTAATAATCTTAATCATAATGATTAACAAACGTTTTAACATAAATAAGTATATATGTATGTACAACAATTTTTAATTTTTAATTTTTTCGTTTTAATTGATATAGTGCTGTTTCAATTAGAATAATTTACAACGACTAAACTACTGCACAATGTTAGTAAACCCGCTAGTGAACGATTTCTATACCATAACACACGATAGCGAAATGGTTAGCCAGTTCGATTTTGGAGCAGAGGGTCGTGGGTTCGATCCCTAGGCCTCGAGTCGTTATAAAAATTTCTATATTTTATGTTTATTTTTATTTTGTTGGTTTACGTTTTTTAAACAGAAATATGCACTATAATAGGTATGTGAATGTCGCTAAATTATTTTTCAGTAATGTTTAGTTGTAAATGAAACACCAACAGTACCTGTATTATAATTTTAACTTGTGAGCGTTGTGGTTGTTGTTTACATAATTAAGGTATGTTTTTTCATTAGTTTTAATTTTTCTGTGGTTCTACGTTATCATTTTATTTAGGTCTGATGATGCCGTAAGTTAAAACACGTGTAACCTCTAAATACACATATACCTTGACGGTGACTTTGACTTTGTGTTCTTTGTCCCCCTTTGGAATGGAAAGTAAAAGGTGTGCTGCCTTAAGTTAGTGCGGGTGGCCTTAATTAAATGACATGGGTCAAAAATATAGAACATATTCTCACCTCCTACCAGAAACTCTGTATTTTCAGGTGTAATTCCTAGACATTTAGTCAAATCAATAAAATTCGAACCCATGTCACTTAATATGCCTTCCGCTTTCAAATATATATCCTTTAAATTTAAAATACAATCTTCTAAAATAGTACGAAGTTGATCACCATTTGGTTGAGTGCCTACAATCGATACAAACGATGCAGTGTTTATCCTTATCAGTCATTGATTTATTGCGTAGTCCTGGTTGACATTGCAGCTTTTGAGCATATATAGTTGGTGAGGAGGTAGAACACGATTATCTATTCTTAAGTTCATTGGTTAAATATCATCCAAATTTACCCATTTTGTTTCTTCATCTTTTGAAATACTAGGACCTGAAAGTGATAATGAGAATGAAGGTATTGTTGATACAGTATTAACAACAATCATAAGGCTATTTAATTGCAGTCAAACAATATCATGTTAGACCCAATAAAGTGTCTGACAAATTTCAATTAGTACAACTCAGATAAAAACTGGAACTATTTATGTGACCAGTAGGTACTTTCTGTTGGGTACGTGACTCATAAAACCAGGTAGTGTTTCTAGTACATATTGTTTATTGAATTAATGTGATTATAGGATGAGGTGAAATATCTGAATTTTGACTACCTATCAGGCAAGCTATCAGGGTAATTACTGTTTTGTAACTCACTTGTAACTAATAAATCCAACCAATAAAATTATTATTCTACTCATGGAATAAAAAATGCTGTTGCTAAATTCAGTCATAATGATTAGACAAACAAAATAGCTGTAGCAGTTTGTGCCATTAGAAGGAATCTAATACTGTAATTTTTTTTATAACAATTAATAATTGCTATAAAGATTTACCTGGAAGGTTCTTGATTTTCTTTGGTGGTTCCTGAGATGAATCTTGACTTGTCTCAAATGCCCGTAGTAGATATTGACCAAATATTGTAGGAATTGCATCAGGTACCAAGTGCTTTCTTTCATGCAGAGGTTATCTTAGAAAAATACTTTTCCTCAACGTGAACTTCGCATAGTCTATATGCCATCATCTGTTTAACTGGTTTACGCAGTATATCACT
>JAEQML010061313.1:0-25916 GCA_016904865.1 Pissodes strobi | reverse complement strand
CGCTTGATCAAGCAAACATTTAGTATAAAAGCGAGTTAGGTAGAGTTTTAAATTTAGTTTTAATCATCTCCTGATGATGCTAACATGGTTAGCGAAACGCGCGTCGAGTGCAATAATTCTGTTTCGGTATTGTGGATAAAACTCCGTTTTAGTGCATGTTGCCGAAGGTTCCAAACCCCAACATAGTCTTTTGTTTTTCATTTAAATATGGAAGAATTATTAGAAATTGCGGTTTATGGGGGCTTAAATATCGATATCTTAAGCAATAACAAAATTATACACCATAATAAAATCTGATAAAATTTGGAAATCGCTCTGTATATCGTAAACGTGTCAATATAGCCATGATCTGTTTTCACATTCATATGTTTCTCCAAAAAAGAACTAGAGAATGGGGGGTCAGATTTTTTGTACAAGTTGCGGTTTTTAAGTTAGCCTATAAAATCATCGAAATTTGCCCACCCTGTACTACTTCTGTGTATGTACTTGTTTTTATTTTGGTTGTCCAAATGAATAAATTTTTTCATCAGAAGTTCTAGATGTTCTTTGAGTGCTCTGATGCTAAAAAGTTTCCCAGTTTTTTCCCTTATTACTTCTTGAATTAAAATCCATCGCTCAGCTTCCTCAAAAGGTTTAATGGATAGCACTTCTCCGTAGTAATATGGTTTTATCGTCCTGAGTAAATCTCAACCTCGTATTCTGAATATTCATATTCTTTAGATTGTTTAACACTTATTAAATAAACTTTCTACTATAAATAGGCAGAAGAACAAACAATTTACTTACTGAACAAATGAACATCAAAAATCAAAACATTCAAAACAAACCCAAACAAAAAACAGATGCGAGACCAACCGACCATACAGAACTACTTTGGACAACTTTGATGCTAAATAGCGTTACGGTAAGTATGCCGCTAACGTTCCTGAGATAACGGGCTCCGCTAACGCTAATACTTGTCAAATAGCGTTACGGTATGCGAAACTTTCTATTGCGTTACGTAAATAACAGAAACGCAGTCAAAAGTAGGGGTGTTCGATTCTCTCCAAGAGATCGATATTTTGAATCGATTCGAATCGGATGTCACAGAATCAATTCATAAAAATATCGAATGCAAATAATCGATATTTTAAAAAATCGATCTTTTTTTATTTGTTTATGTATAGATCACAGGAATGGAGGTTTACGTGTAAAAAATGTGGAAAAAACGTAAATATGCGTACAAATTTTAGAAAATGTAAAAAATGTGTAAGAAATTTCAAATGTCAGAAAAACTTAACCTATAATTTGATTTCCGATTTGTCTTCGGTCGAGTGTGCACGTGTCGGGTATCGGCCATTTTGTTCCAGCTTCATATACATATATGGTAGTTTGGGGGCACATGGGGCTTTCCGGATTGTGTAGATTCCCCGAATAAGATTCGGACGTCCAGCCGGGGGTTAGAGCCCCGTGCATGTACAAGATTTAAATGTGTGTGAATGTCCAGCCGGTGGTGTTCGAACCTTAAAACAAGCCGTGCATGTACAAGTCGGGGTCCCAGGAGTACGTACTCGACATACTGGAAGCCCCAAAAATAGTATCTCTATCCACCAAGGTGTAACCAATATAGAAGGGTCGCTCTACCTCTTGCTAAGCCTGGATAGGGGTCTTTTCTCGCTGAATTTTCGAAAGAAAAAGGCCAACAGAGAGTTTACTACTACTATTAACCTATAATTTCGGTTTTTTTCAACAAACGCAAACATATCATACACAAACAAATTTAAAAGAAGGCAATTTTATTAAATTAGGAAAAACAAAATATGTTGCAACTTGTTTGTCTTTCAAAAAAGGATAAACAAATACTGCCAACGACAGACTTAAAGGGTAAGGAATAGAAATTGACACTTATCACGTCATGTGTATATTCATATCTTTGAAATTTGACGTTGACGGGGCCAAAGAATATCGTCCGAACTAACTAAAGACACATGATTGATAGGCTCCATCGTGTGTCCTTGATTAGTTCCGCGGGCGGCCTTAGGAGAAGATAGCTCCCAAGATGCATTCCGTTTACTATTGGTCGAAACAATTGGGCGGGTTTTGGAGCCTTTGTTTACTATTTTAGAATGTCTAATTTTCACTTCACGCATGACCCTCTGCTTACTTCGCTGGCTACGGGAACGCAACCAACAAAAACCCAAAATGAAGGAAATGCAACATTTTATAAACATAACCTCAAAAAATAAAAATAAAAAACACGCCTCGCCATTGCCGGGAATTGAACCCGGGATGCCGTATCACAGACATACCATCTAACCACTGGACCATTAGGCATGTAAACAAACGCTTTAAGTCCCGCTCAGTTGTTTCGACTTAATAGTAAACGAAATGCATCTTGAAAACTAGCCGCTAATGGATGCATTCAGCAGCGATTTTCTATTCGGGGCTGTGGCTTTAGCAGTACATATTTATTTATACGTTATCTGTACCAGACTGACTTAAAAAAAAAACAAGGATATTAACATAGTTGCAATGCTGCAGGAGGCTTATTTTATTGAGAAAATAAAATGTGTACGTCATAAATTTGTCTAAGATCATGAAGATTAAGATCGTAGAATGGATCTGGTTCTAAAAAAATCGATTCTTCAAAAAATCGAATGTGTGAAAATCGATTTAAAAAATCGGAAATCGTAACTAGAATAATCGATCTTTTGAAAAATCGATTTAAATCGCACACCCCTAGTCAAAAGAACTCTATTTACTACTTATTTCAAATAAATTTACTTCCCGTTAATAATTGACAATTGCCAAAAATTTGGCGGAACAATAAATACCATCATCAAAAGAATAGGTACATAATTAGCTTTCCTATAATTTAAATAACACGCGCAATTCATGGTCAATGTCACACAGTGACTAACCACGTATTAATATTCCATTTGATTTGTGGAAGTCGCAGTCCACCAACATTAGGTATACGTTCTCTTGACGCATGTTCCCATGAAAAATTATATCAGAAATGGGTAATCTACCATGTTTTGCGGTTCTCTTTCTCACTACATCGCCTCACGTAGCCGGTAGACATGTTCTTATACCGTGCATATGATATACAACCATAATCAACATGTAGTTTCAGAAACGAATTTAAAAGTTAGAAACCTCATTTCGATAACACCGTAGTACGTGACACGTCAGTCTAACCGGTAGGCACGTAGCACTAGCAAAATGTGGCCTTCTAAGTCTCTAAGGCAAGACAAAATGTCGACAATAATTATTTGATTCCCGAAATAACAATCACGAAAACAATCAATTAAAATGAATGCTACGCTAGAGAATATTAATTAAAATAGAAATATTATGAATATGATGGTAGACACATCGACTAGTATTTTCCTCCATGAGGTAGCAATTGAAGCAATTACGAAATGAGGTAAAATTAGCTATCCTTAAATATCATATTGAGGCTTTATTTTCATTCCTTAAGATATTTTTTCTACAAACGTCACTAAAAGTACAATTTTTAACGCATGCTGTCAGTGTCTAAAATGTCACTTTATGGCACTGGTGCTAAAAGTAATTTACTTTTAGCACTGGTGCGAAAATATAAAAATGTTTTATGTCAGACTGAACTTGCCACTAACATTTTTCAGATCGCACCATCTAATGAAACGGTTGTACGAAAACTCGTATTGTTGCTTACTAGGCAATAACTCGAAAGTGACTTTATTATCAGCTTCTTCGATATCCGCAGGAAGAAATTAATTTTCTTGATCACTTTCCATGTCACGAGATTTGAAGTTAGATACTTGTCAACAATCGGTCGAATTTTCATTACCGTAGCAACAATAAACTTGATGAATAATTTGATTTCAAAAAGATGTTTGATAAATTTAATAACTTAAGAAATGCGTTGATTTATACTTTGAATGGTGTTTGTAGAAAAAATAGTGTATGATATATGTGCTAAAAGTGATTTTATTTTGTTCGAAGGGATGGGACACTCCGCCTTCGGCGTCGTGTCCCAAACTTCCCTTCTCACAAAATAAAACGTCACTTTTAGCACTTATATCATAAATAACTATTATAAACTCTAAATAAACACATTTTTCTAGGAACACTCATTTTTCTTTTACACTCGTGCAAGGTATTTATCTGACAAAATTAAGAACCATTAGCTAAACTAAATAAAATGGACATGCATGTTACAAAAATAACTTTGGATTTCAAGGTCCAGAAATTGATTCTAACCCCTTCTACATTTCCGGAAGACAACGAAATAATCAGATATTGTCAGAACAGATGGTCAGAACTCTCCATTTTTCCGACCGTTATTAACTAAAGAATTCCAACCAATAGTAGCTAAACCCCATGCAAAGCAAATGGTCCCGAGTCGGGCCGAACGGGTTTCGTTATTTACCCTTGTCTTTACGGTCTAACGAAATGCTTCAAAAAGGCCTCAGGGTCTAACCGCGTTCGATTCCAAGTGGCAAGACTTGTTTTTATTTGTTTTAAGGTTAGTTAGTTTCCTTTTGTAAATTTGGGTTAGCTTTGGTTGGTTTTGTTTGGTTGCGCCCTGGAGCGAGCGAAGCAAGCGGAGGGCCATGCATGAAGTTAAGATTGACTTCGGAATTTGTTCGGGCCGACTCGGAAACATTTGTTTTGCGTGGGGTTTAGCCGCTAGTAAGAATTCTTACTATAGTTTTGGATAAAAATTGTTGTACCGAATGTGCATTTTGTGCCGGCGCCGGCGCGGCAGATGGTAGAGATGCCGACTACAAGGGTTAAAATTTGTATGCTGTTTCAATTGACACCGTAACATTGTATTTAGTTTAACGAAGAAACAAAAATAACCAAAATTGATGGCATTAACTAAGTGTACAAAAAATACATAATTTTTACATAACATAGCATAGAAAACTGCCATCACTTATTCCTATATACGTAAAACTAACAATATTCTTCATTGAATAACTTTAAACAATGAATACTCGCCATGGATGCAACTATATAAAGTCCTATAGTGTGTTGCATTTTAAATAAACTGTAAACGTTAGTCGAAAATAAATAAATTAAAGTAAATCCGGTTCACCATAGGACTTTTCAGCATGTTGGAAAAGGTTAATTGCTGGTCATAGATCAGACAAATAAAAAAATAATGATCTACCAATATCCGACATCCCAGTCAATATCTAGCAACGCAGTAGATGAACAGCGAATTTCTTCTAAGATCATCCTATATACAGTCGTGCGCACTGAAACTGGGACACTCCTACGACAGATCTTATCATTTTTCGCAATTTTTGGTAAATCAGACCTTTACCAGCAGGTAAATAGGGCATGTCCATATGACGTTTTGACAATCGCCCTTGGGAAAAACATAACCTTTTTACATTCATTAGGTTATGTTTTGTAACGTTGTCACCGCTTTTTCACTAAATTATTTTAACTATTATTCTTCTACAAAGAGTGATAGTGTTCCAGCGAGTTTCGTGACCACAACCCTAAGCAATAATATCGGGAACATGAAATATAAAATCAAGAAGAGTCCCTAATGAATATCACAAAATTGAACTTGGTTTTTAAAATTCATTTAAAAAAATTCGTAATCGCTAGATAGATAATGCGCATTTCGTGCAATGATTCTATTAATATTTTATAGCAGAACCATTTTTTCCAGAATTGCATGCATTCTTCTGGGCATGGAAGCGGCTAAGTTTTGAATATAATATTCCTCAGTCATTATGCTGTTCGAAACTTCCACGATTTTTGTCCCCGTTTTCGGGTTTAAAATTTGACATGTTTTTACCATCAGTCTCCAAACATTCTCGGTCGGATTAGCATCAGGACTCCTACTTGGCCAAGGTAACAGGTCAACCCGATTTGCTTCCATCCATTCTTACCGGACGAGCAGTGTGAATGAGGTAGTGATGGGCGATTATGAGATATACTAATGAAATCATTCGATTATGGAGATCTCTCGAGATATCTCGCTAACGGTTAAGAGCTGACTACTAATTAGTAATACTAATTTGGAACGAAACCGATATACGAATTATTTGATGACTCGTAGATTCATTTCTCGGATCCGTATCTCGTGTTTCGGTTGTCGGTCTCTGTCGCCGAAGAGGTGAGTAAGAGAGATGAATATTTATATTATTCGGAATCAATAATTGTGGCCTTGGCCACCATTTTGTTCGTTTCTAACGAGCCACGTCTATAATAGCCTCAAACATATTTTGAACGCCCTGAAACTTTTAAGTTCTCAAAAACATTTGATATTATAGTAATGGCTACAATGAATTTATAGTTTGTTAAAAAAATATTAAAAAGATTGTAGTTTTGTTGCAAAAAACGTTCCGTATTAGACGTACCGATCTTATATGGAGATCGGTGATTAGACGCAACACCCTCTATAATTCGTAAAATTCATTATCTTTTAAGTTAAAATACGACCACCGTCAAAACTATATTTCCAAACAACTTGCATTAGCCTTTTAACTTTAATATTAATAATATTAGCAAATTCTAAAATAAGTAGTAAATCAAGCTAGTAGTCAGTAGTGTATAACCTAACTACTAACAGAGAATACTAATACTAATCATATCTCGGCCTCGGCGCTTTATCTCTCGAGCGAATAAGTGAATTTTAGATTATTCATCATTTATCGAGACATCTCTCGATAAGTCCCCACAACAACGTGACTAACAGCAACGGCTATGGCCATGCCACGGCGAACCGTTCACCAAATTGTCAAGAACCTTGAATTAGTAATCCTAAATTAGTAGTGAATCATTCGATTATAGAGATCATTCGACTACTAATATCATGATCGAGTTATTAAAATTAGCGATCGAATGATATCTCGATTATACAAATCTCTCGTAATCGCCCACCTCTAGAATGAGGCAGTTATCCTGCTGGAAGACGAACTCATTCGGATACGCAGCGCGGGCGTTTGAAAACATGACATTCTCCAAGATGTTCAAGTACTGTTCGGTGTTGAACCTGCCGTCTACTCTTATGCACAGCCCCATGCAACCCCAAAACTTTGACAGAATATCTTGTGGACTTTTCAATCGTATGAGCGTAAATTTCTTCATATCTAGACCTCAGCGGCCTGTACAATCTTAAACCGCCATTATAGAATGATTGAAAGGTTTTTCATTGTTCAGAAGCGCTTCCGAAAGGACATCCTTCCAGGTAACGATTTAAATTATTGTCCTGTTCCTCAGTTGTCCTCATTGAAGCCCCACTACCTGCCCTTCTTTCGACGCTCTGTGTCGCACGCCATTTCACATAAACATTATGCACCGTACTTTTCGGCTTCCCAACTCTCACAGCCACACTTCTTACTGGCAAACCCTCTTCAAACACAGTAGTTATTTTAGTATTTTCGACAACGGAATTGCGGCGATATTTATTTATTTTATTGTTTTCCTGTCAAATTTGACAAACCCCGTCATTACCGCAGGTATGTGCTGGTGCGCAATCGCTCGTTTTACAATGGGAAAAATCGGTTGTCCCACTTTTAATGCGCGTAACTGTTCAACTGGCTATAGGACCACAGCAACCCAATGTTCTCGCTTCAGATCGGTAGGTGCAATAATAACCTACTGTTACGTTTTTCCTTGGATTCTGACAAAGGCACAACTTTTACTATTTTAAAATAATGTTCTCTTTATTCATTTTCACTGTATACAATTAGACACACTAAACTACTCTTATAACTTTACAACTAATAGATCTTTACAATTCAGCACTCAATGATTAACTAACTACAACTAGTGATGTGTAGTACATGTACGAACCAGTACATTTGAGCCGATCTTTTAAATGTACTCGTACCTCATGGATAGAGCTCAATTTGGTCAATTTATTTACAATATCTCCATTCTATGCTGGCACTAAGTCTATTCGTACACCGCCGACCGAGAGTTGGTTAGTTGCGCGTCGTCCAAATCTGTCCAATGGCTCTGTCTCAGTCTGATGGTGCCTATTTGTTAAAAAAAGGAGTTGAGTTTTGAGTTGAATTTTGGTTTTAGGTTTTATAATTTTATTAAAAGAATAATGGAAATTTGAAAGTACAGTGCTGGACATATATTATGTAGGTTTACGTATTGTATCTACGAACTTTAATTTAAGATATTCGCGTGTTGTTGCCGGTAAGTGTGTCAGTTTAATATCACTATTATTATATCAAGATTAAAATTGCAACAATAGAAAAAAACCGTTGTCTAGACTTAAAGGGTCCGCTCTAGGTGGTTTTTGGGGGACGGCATTTGGAGAGGTTGGCAAACAAAATTTAAATTCTCAACTATAATATATTTAGCTACAAACAACAAAAATATTTTTAAGTCGATAATTTATTGCGCCTTAAATAAATTTTTCTTGGAAATTAATATCTAAATAAAATGGATAACGTAGGGTTAACTGGGGTAAATGTAAATTGGGGTAAAATTAAAGGCTGCTTTTTTTAATGGTTCAAATTTTGCGCTCAACGCCATATTTTTCTTTTACCGTGTTGACTTATTTCATTCGAATACCCTGCCGCCAAATGCAATAGAAGTTGGGGTAAATGTGAACTAGTTAACATTTTTACAAGGCTTTAAATGTATAATCATTCTGTTTACGTTTATTTTCCCCTGTAAAAGTACACACAAAGATATGTGTTAAAAACAAAGGGTTTACATTTTCTCGGACATCACGGGGCAAATTATCCCTCTCCACTTGAGACCATATCTCTAGAGCCTGGAATTATGTCATTTATTTTTTATTAGTAGCTATCCCTCAAATGCAAAATTTGATAATCTAAAACCACGGAATAAAACCATAAAATAACCATTGCGGGGAATAGAGCATCTCGATTGGAATAAAAATTGCACTTATAGTGCAATATTATTAGTACATTCTACTAGTTCTTGAACAAGACCCATTGTACTAGTTCCGAAAAATGTACTACAATTCCCATCTCTAACTAAAACACCCGTGTTCTATCCGCTATTTATATCCAGTCTAAAATATATCGGGAATATACCGAACGAAGCGAGGCTTCTCTATCATTCTGAACCATGGCTGCACGTATTGGGAAGATAACAAAGCTCCTGAATCTTCTCTCAATCTGTGATTCGGCGATGACTCATACGGAAGTAACGTAGACGCTGCAAGTTGGTTGTATAGGGTAGCCCAAAAATATACAAATGGTCGCTAGCCGTGACAATAGAATTGTGATCGTGATCATTAAATGATATATCAAATTGCATTTCTATGTCGAGAATAAATTCGTAAATATAAATAGAGTTGTGGACCCTCAATTAATATGTCAATTTGAAATACATTGCGTTCTGATCTTTCATTGTGCCTTGTATATATGAAAGCGCCAGATTTATTTGATATGTACCATTTGTTAGATTTCTTGTATACTCTATACTAGGCAGGGGGGGGGGGCGGATTGGGAAGTTTTTCAATATTTATAATATTCAATCTAGCATGCCAGCATTCCAGATTTTGCACATTATTTATTTGAAGTAACTTCTGGAACATAATGCCTTTAAAATTAATAGCATGATAAAATTAATTGACAAAAAAAATAAACATTGATTTTAAATGATCATTTGGTGCCTCAACTACCTACTCATTTTGTTTTTGTATCTAGGCGGGACTCATTTTGCATTCTGTAGTAAATTGTTTCGTTCGCTTGGTCACAGAGGAGGCATTCTGTGATCTATTCCTAGTTCATTTGAAATTGGAATTACCCCTATCGACAACAAATATCTCCATTTGGAATCCAAGCACTTAAACTCGAAGGAATATATGGAAATTCCAAAAACCAGAAAGTATGGTTAGAGAAGGATATTGAAAGATTATTTAAATAAACTTCTTCCTGAAACAATAGAAAAAACCATATATTAAAAGAAAACAATCGCTTCTTATAGGAAAGAATACATACAAATTGACTCAAAAAATTAAAATTAACAACAAAAATAAAAATTCAGAACATCGATAGCGGATATCACATTTTCCGAGGAAATTCAGCCTCAAACGATTGCGCTGCAATCCGCCCTAAAGTGTGGCAAACTTATTTGGAACAGCGACGTTTGAGGAGCGAAGAGAGAAAAAATAGCTTGCAGCCAATCGCCTTGATGCACTTTGTCACGAGGACGAGAGGAACTTGACGCACCTGTTGCTGGATGTATCGGGCAAATAGATATAAATGTCGCAAATTTATTTAAATTGATAATGTGTAAAATAGATTATGAATTAAAGTTGAAGCAATAGTAAAGTTCCAGTTTCCAGTTATTTTCAATAAGTTAATGAGTATATTAAATTATGTGTATCTAGATAATAGGTATAAATATTAATTCTCAAAAAATATTAAAGTTACTCGACAACATCACCAATTTTTTGTCCGCATTCTTTCCGCTGTTCCAGTTATACTTGCCACACTTTTACACCACTACGCATGGTAAACGGGTGGCTAGCAATAGCGAACGGAGTGAGGTAGCCATATATGTAATAAGAAGATATCGCGCATTATGCAAATTACGTGAAGCCAAGACTAAAGGACGAATGTATATGAACTAGGCATAAGTCGGTCTACTCGGGAAACCGGTTCGAACTGCGCATGTCATGAATTCTTGCCAATAAGATATTAGGAGGCAATTTCTACGTTTTGAATGCACGTGAAAACATATTCCACTTTTCATTATCGTCAAACGTCAAAACGAATATTTACGGTATTTGGTTAGCTACATTTTCCATTACTTTTATTAGCAATAATATTCCTTTTTTAGGAAAACTGAAATTACGAACTTAAAATACATAATAAGGGTAGTTTAAATAGTTGGAAATTTCCGGTAATAAAATTATTGTATACGAATACAGTAAAGATTACATATAAATATAGCAATGCTTCTTTCCACGCATTTTTGAGGACATAATATGCTCTATAATCGATAATATACCGCCACGAGAATAGGAAGCATATTCTTGTAATAACGCCAAAATAACAAACTTGTAACAAAATACAAACAAAGCAATCACAATTCGATATTCAACATGGCCGGTTTCATTTTATTACGGCGACGACGACGTCAGCGTAGACAACGATGCTTGCGCTGTAGCCAATAAACGTGTTTATATCCGATTTTGCGCATATCTACCGGTTTCCTAACGAGTCAGACTTATGCGAAATACATAAGGCGAAAATATATCCATCTCTCTGTGTCGGTTACACGTCCAGCTCATTGCATAAAGGGTCAATGCGCGATATATTCTTGTTATATATATGGAGGTAGCTTTAAGATCTTATTCGTTTGACTTTCGCCATCTAAATCAATCCGGATCACTAGATTAGGGATGGAAAATGTCGTCATAGCAGGTTCAGAGGAATCGGATGATAGTACAATATGAATTTCAACATAAAAAAAGAAACTGGAAGAGAAGACATCCACTCCAGTCAACCAGTCAAATTAATCAACAAGAAAAAAAATTATTCCACACACAGACTTAGTAGAAAATTTGAAAATTCAGTTAAAGAAAAATAAACTGTAAAGAAAAATCGGTTCCAATCACGAAAATAGCAACTGTCAGTCCACAAAAACACAAAATTGAGAACCCTGTATATATAGTCTTTTATATCCAAGAGATCCTCTTGAAGTTTTAACAATAATAATAGATCTTGCCAATCTGTCTCAATCTTAAAAGATATAGCTTCTACAATATACTGTACCCATAGCTGACATAATAAATAATTGTTTTCTAAATGGTAGGTTACCAGATGGCTTAGAACATACTAAGTTAATCCTAGCACATAAAAAAGGGCGACAGGAGCAGTTGTTAACGACGCTGAAAAACGGACCTCAAACGTTTTCTCGAATCGTGATTCATTCGTTCACTGTATTGCTAGTACTATTACTAAAATTGCAACAAACTGTAAGTCTTAATAAACGGAACAGTATCTATTATAAATGGAGTCTGTGTCACTCTACTTGCTCTATATTTTTTCTTTACGGTGTCTCTAGTCCGTTCACTTGAGAATCGTTGTCGCGCTTCATCTTGGATCAGGACAGTAATAAGTAAAAAATGATAGTTTATTGAGTTGATAACAACTAGGTACTGTACTGTTATAGTTCGCCCAGCCGTTGTTGACCCTCGAAAGGCATGCAATTGTATGCGTTTCGAGGGTCAACAACGGCTGGGCGAACTATACCTTCACTTTCAAGGGTTTTGAAAAGAGCAATATATAATAGAAATCCGGCCATGCTTTTTAAATTTGCAGTTTTAAAAGATCAACAGTTTGGTTTCAGGCCAACTAAATCATCCGAAGAAGCAATAATTCATGCACGGACTCTTATCTATGATGAAGATGATATTGAAAAAGAGAATAAAGTTGCAGGTTTTTACTTTGATCTTTCGAAGACCTTTGACACTAGATCACGATCTCTTGCTGGATAAATTGTTTGGTTATGGAATACGCGTTGCTTCCCATCGTCTCTATCTGGAGTGTTAGAACACAGACTGTCTGTGTTTCAGATGGTAGTACCAGGTACGTTTAGGCGAAAAGTTAAGTTTGAGCAGAGTGTGGGGTTCATATTGGGTCCTTCTCTTCATTTTATATGTGATCTTAATGACCTGGTCGATGAGGACAGGTCTATCAGTTCGCGTATGATGCTTCAGTTCTGTTGAAAGCAAGCACCCGGTCGGTACTGTTGGGGGATATTGTACACAAGCTACATCACGGATAGCCTGATAATGGGTTGCTATTGAACTCCAAAAGACTGGGGTATTGGTTCTCTCGATAAGAGGAACATGAGCAATCCTTATTAGTTAAAATAAATGACACAGACATACCTGTGACCGAGTGTGTGAGATTTCTAGACGTTAGTTTGGATTCAGGTCTAATGTGGAACCAACATATTATTATTGTTTCCTAATATTCCAAATTAAACAGTGCGTGTGCTTTAATACGGAGTTTAGGGAGTATAATTTTAATGGATTCTGTCCGGGTTTACAACTTTGCTGACATTCAGTTCATAATATGCCATGGAATTATTTTTTGGGGAACATCAAATGAGGCATTGGAAGTCTTTATTGCACGAAAAGGAATGCTAAACCGGATATGACTGCTCCACCTTTATTTTTTGTTTTCCTAATCATGTTTTTAAAGAAAGCTGAGCTTTTCATTCGTAGTACCCATTACGAAAAAGAACGCACATGAAAACACGGGGAGGAAATGAACTGTCCCGGCTCAAAGAACAGCATTATTTTAATTCCTAACTACAGAGCAATTCAAGCCTGTCATACCTGCCTGATAAAATAAAGGGCATTAGCAGCATAAATCAATTCAGGAAAAATGTAACTTTTTATGCAAAGAGTAAGTGTTTTGATTCCTTTCAAGTTTAATTAATTTATGATAAATATTGTTATATTATACACTTTGTGACGTTGCTTTGCTCATTATAATTATGCTGCCAATAAAGAATATTTATTATTATTATTATAATAAACCAGCTAAATTCCGTTCAAACTATCTTGTTAAAATAACAGCATCTTTGTTTTGGCTGTCAGAAAAATATGGTCCTTGAATATCTAAAATATAACGTCTGGAGCAACTAGTAGAGTGGACTTCAAAAAATGCCTTTGGGCATACAGTAAAACTGGTAAAGTACTCTGAAGTTACTGTTCTTTTCAATAGAGCTGTAAGTTCTGTTTGAATTAGCTATTGTCTTGATTGGGGAAGCCGTTACCTGTCTGTTAATATATTCTTATCTACCGATGACCCCAAGTCCTATATTTTGTGGTACATTTTCCGAAATACTTTGTCGCACTGTTGTTGATATGTTGTCTACTTTTGCAGTCGGACAAAACGCGCATAAAGCCTTCCGATAAATCAGGGCGAAGTTAACATAAAAAGGATAGTGCCCTTTTTGCTTGTTGACCTAAAATTTATATAAAATTACTTTATTGGAAGATAATCATTTAGGTAACTTTTTTACCGAATATTAAAACAAAAATTTAAAAGTATGTTTTTCAAAGAAGTAGTAGTAAATTGGTATTATTGCATTGTACGCATTCGTAAATGAGCTCAAATACCGATGCGTACTTTAAAAAAAAAATGAGGGAGACCTTCTTTCATTTTTTTTTATTGACAGTAATATATTTTAAATGACTTATCACATACACATTTTAAAGTTACAGGCCTACACCAAAATATATCTGTTTTTTTTTTCACACGCTACATGGCGATGGTTTGCAATAAAAATGTCTCCCTTAAAAAAAACGCGTTGGTATTTGCTTTTTTTGCCGCTAAATTTACCAAATAGAAACGCATACTTTTCTGTTACATTTTCAGTCAGTAAAATGTTACTTACTTAAAGCACCAACCAGTCCAACCACTGCTAAAAAAATCGCCAGTTCTGGCCCCGGAATTAAATATGGTTCAATAACAAAGTGCAGGGCAGGAAGCAGTAATTACAAACGTAGGCCAATTTCATCTAAATGATGACTGACGCTTCTAGTTCCGCTTGGTATAGTATAGTTATCTTGATGACTAAAAATATCGACTCTACATTGTAAAGATAATCTGCGAATATTATTCATTGTATTGCAAAAAAGACAGATCCGCCTTGAAATTTCATATTGGCAAGGTTATTATCAATATTTTGAATTCAAAATATCAGCCAAGATGACAGTTTAAACAAAGTTTTGTTTCATTATTAATATGCTCTTCGGCTAAACCATTTATATTATTTGCTCTTCGACCAATCGCATTTATTGTTTTAGTTCATTTACTGCGCCATAAAATAAGTTTCACTTTATTAAACTTACATATTAAACTATTGTACAATACTATTATACTACTTGGAGCACCGGTAAAAATAAGCTGAAGAAGTCTACGCTGCATAAAATTTTCTTTCCTCACACTGTATAGGGTGTAAAAACAAGTTTAGTGTGGAAAACTCAAAATAGTAGAATTTAGATATTTTAGTCACCTTAACCGACATTTTTGCCCCTATTATTTTGTATAGAAACTTTTGTGCCACATTTTAATAACACATCATAAGGCATAAAAGCCAGGGCAAAAACTGTAACTATGATTGACTGGAAAAAGTTGGTTGAATCCCCGGAGTCAGTATTTCGCACGTGTGATACTTCGGCACGACGAGCTGCTGCGCAGAGCTGGGCGCGACTTGACGGCGTTATTACAAAGAAACTACTGCTCTTATAAGTAAGTTGAAATGATAACAACTGTAGAGGATTATATTATCTACAACTATTATCTAAAAAATTTTGCTATAGCGCTGCTCTAAAAATATGTTAGCAAAAAAAAATTGACAAAATAAAAACTTTAATCTCCGCATGCTAGAACTTGAGGTATTTGCTTACCGTGCAGATACTAGTTTATGTTATGCCAGCCACATGTTCGAGTATAATTAAAATGCCAGAAACAACGCGGAAACAGTGCATCACGGATGGCGGTACGTCGTGTTCATCCCGGCAGATGTAAACTTTGTCCTTTATAGGAAATAAAAGTACTCTTTCTACAACCAAATATTGTTTCAAAGGCCCAAATTATGAAACATGGTACAGTCCCAATCAGTGTTGATCAAGTCGTGCCTGACAAATATTTGCTTAACATTAATTTCTACGCAAGTGGCCAAGAGATTTTCTTTCATTCTTATGCAGCCTTTTATTTATTCTCTAGCTGATCTTTGAATAACTCTTTTGTTTAATGAAACAAAAGCATTTAAGATTCGCGCTTTCAAATCTTCCAAAGTATTAATTTGTATTTTATAAACAAGATATTTGATTCTATTTTTCAAAAGTGCTTCATGGGTAGTCAGTCCGCTGGCCATTCTTCATACCTCAGGTTTAAACAGAATCGCATACCTGTACACAACAGTAGGATCCTGTCGCAATTACTCAATGCAGAATTTCCAGAGGGGTATAGAGAATAACGATGCGGTAGAATGTCTCGCGAGGTCTTTCGATAATAGATTTGTATTTACCGCGTATTAAGTGTAATTAACACTTATAATGGGGGCACTGAGGCCTATGTTTGGCGGAGCTCCACAGGATATGGCCAAACTAATCACACAACCATGCCTTAAACCGAAACATTAAACCAATATTTACTAAGTAATGTCTTTACATTTTTAATACACTTTTGTCGTGCCAGATTATACTATTCAAGGTGTCGCTCACGGCGCCATATGGGATTACGAAACGTCGGCGCCTATGAACGTATTCACAAAGTTCAGACTTGTATGCTAGAGAAAAAATAAATAACTGGATAAGAATAAATAGAAATTAAAGTTCTATTTTGTATTTTTTTGTAACTGCGTATTTTATTACTGAAAAAGAATAAGAAATATTTTAACGATTTTGTTTATATTCTTTCTAAACAATGCGAAATAATACTTTCTAATAAAAAACGACAAATGTATATTTTTCCAATAAACGAAAATATTGTTAGATGGCTGTATTTCAAATAATATTGACCTGATACGACTTTCCTGACTGATAAAAAGTTGATTGCGATTGGCTTTGGTGTATATACAGTGTGGCCCAAATTGAGTATACATGTATGGGTATCTTCTAAACTATATGAGATAGAAAAATGGTTAAATAGCGAAAGTTGTAGGCCATTCAATTCCCAATTCAACGCCATTTTGATAACGATTTTCTCTCTTTTTGTTTTTGAGATATTTTGAAAAAATCAAAAAGTTGTATTTTCGAAAAAGCGCTGTACTTTTTTTATTTAAACATATTTTTAAAATCTGTAAAAACATTGTTAGGACAACTTTTTACGCTCGATGCACCCATGTAATCAGTTTTTAGTTCTGACGTTTCGGTTCTGAGAAACCATCATCAACTTCGTTTTTTCTTATGGCGGTCATTTTGTTTTTTTAGCACATTTAAAAAGAACATATTTTTTCCTTTCTTATGATGTATAACACTTTATAAAAATATTTTATTTTCATGTCAAAAAACGACAAAGTTAATTTTTAACTGAGTTGGCCATGACGGCGGAGGCCATTTGCCGTAATAAATGTAGTTGCTATGGTGATTCGGCGGCATTTAACATTTAAGTCATTTTACTGAAAAGTGACATTATTCAGTCAAAATGCTATTTGGTAGTTTTTGTTTAAATTTTCATAAATTTTGATTTCTAAATATCGCCACGCGATATGCCAGTGAAGAAAAATATGACATATTAGAATGTTATATTAAATGTAATAGAAATACAAATCTTGCCACCGCCGACTATTTGGACCTGTATCCTGAGCGGCAACAGCCAAGACTATTCGCGAGGCTTGACCTGAACTTAAAAAATTATGGAAGCTTTGAAGTACCAACGCCAAAGAAATATCAGAAGGGCAATCAAGCTCGTGACGATGACATTAAGGATATTTTAATGCCAACCCGACGACGTCGACGAGAGTACGTGCGAGGGAAATACTTATACCAAGAACTACTATCCAAACAGTCCTTAAAGAAAACAAATATCGTCCTTATAAACCTACTATTGTTCAAGTTTTAAAGGAAACAGACCCAAGGCGATTATGATTTTCAAACTGGTTTGTAAACCAATGTCATGAAAACCCCCCCTGATAGCACTTAATATTTTATAAATATTTTAAAAATATTTATATCTTTATTAAATATTTTTTAGCAAAATAAAATATTTAGGAAATATTTCCAAAAAAATATTTGTTGCAAATATTTAGGTAATATTAAATAAATATTTGAAAATTCAGTTAAATTGCCTTAGTGCTGTGCTCGCTACCTATTATTAATAGTAAGACATTGCATTGATCAATTGCTGTGATTTCCGTAGTTTCTCAAAGAACTTCATATTTTAGTAGAACCAATAATATGTAGAAAACATTTGTAAAAACATATTTATTGCAAATATTTAACTAATATTAAATAAATATTTTGGAACTCATGTTTATTTCACTCTGCCTCACTTTGTGGCTGACCACGGCGCGGCGCGTTGGTCGTTTTTCCGACTATCCCGCTTTGTTGTTTGCTAGGTTAGGAATGGGAAGCACACACCACACCACATTCCCTTCGAGGCTGTTTTTCAATTTACTTTATCGGGGTTTCTGTTTAATAATTCAAGTTATTTTATACGATTGCCCTAATATTTGTGATACAGTGAGGAACAGTTTTTTGGTAAATCGTTGGAGGTTGTTTGTTGTTGTTTTGTGCAGGTTCGTGTACGTGTTAAACTAATTTTAGTTTATTTGTTATAGTCTCTTATGTAACAGCAAGGTATGTTTGTTACTCCCATAAGTCCCAATCCAAAAAGATCCCTTCTAATGCAAAACAAATAATTCAAAAAATATGAAATAAATATTCAAAATCGAGTTTAAAATATATATAAAACAAATAATTCAAAAAAATATTAAATACATATTTAAAATATAGGTAATATAAATAATTCAAATATATATAAAATAAATATTTAAAACAGATATTTATTAAATATTTAAAAATCTGTCACGCAAATATCTAACAAATATTTTTTTTAAATATTTATAAAATATTTTGTGCTATCAGGGCCAATTCCAGTATGAAGATTATTTGGACCGACGAAACGTTTTTCAGCAACTGCGGAGCATTCATTATTGTGAATATCCATTTTTGAGCCACTGATAATCCTCACCAAGTGGCAGAACGTAGGCCACAAGTAAGATTTGGCTTTAATGTCTGGTGTGGTGTGTACGGTAAGTCTACATAGTCCGCAAAATATTTACAAAGTCAAATAGTATAATTTGTTTTTAGATAATCAACTTATAGGACCATTCATTTACAACTAAATAATGTTATATCAAACCGGGGTCCTGTAAATTGACCAGCTGGGTCCCCGGATATTACACCCCTCGGTGTAATCTTTGGGCAAAGTTTACAGAATAAATATAAGATGAATCGCTCACTGTCGAAACTTTAATGCATTGAGATCACAAGCGTGCGGCAGATACCTGCATATTCTGTAAACTTTGTACTTTGTACCGTCAAATACCGTGAACAACTGTATATGCGTATGCATGGGCGGTGGCTGGGTCCTCGAACGGGACGAGGTGGTGAGGTATAATAGTAATAAGTTGTAAAGTAAGCAGTTATGAACAGAAACCGATACTTATATTTAGAACGATAGTTTGGAAATTAATAGCAAATATTGATTTGTACGGCAACCGCCCTCCGTAGCAACTGTTGCTAAAGCCAACTCAATATTGTTTCAATATTATTTTGTCCTTTGGTCACATGGCTTCCCATGGCTTCTATAATTTCATAGGTTCATAACAGACTTGTCTTAAGGCTTGAGTCTTGAGTGTTGACTATCAGGATTGAGTTCCAAATAACTGGCGGTGCTACACTTGTATTCCTATTGCATTTAATATAACATTCTTAATATATTGATATTTTTTTAATGATGTCTGGCAAGGCAGCTATTATTAAACTTACCTTTTAACAAATATTAATAAAAACAAAAATTACTAAAAATGAAAAGTTAAATTCGATGTTTGTCTGATCAATGTTTCGTATATTTTTCAGTAAAATAACTATGAAACACTAGCAATATTTGTTTTGTACCGCAAATGGCTTCCGCAGTCATGGCCATATGGCCAACCCAGCTAAAAATTAAATTTGTCGTTTTCTGACAAAAATATAAAATATTTTTATGAAGTGTTATACATCACAAGAAAAGGAAAAAAAAATCTTTTTAAATGTGCTAAAAAACAGAATGGCCGCCTTAAGAAAAAAAGAAGTTGATTTTCTCATAACCAAAACGTCAGAACTAAACACTGAATACATGGGTGCATCGAGCATAAAAAGTTCTAACAATGTTTTTACAGATTTTAAAAATATTTTTAAATAAAAAAATACAGCGCTTTTTCGAAAATACAACTTTTTGATTTTTTCAAAATATCTCAAAAATGAAAAAAGATCAAATCGTTATCAAAATGGCATTGAATTGGGAATTGAACTTTTCCCATTTAGTTTGTGGTTTTCACGGAGGGTGGAAAATGTATAACTAATATTCCGGGTGTCAATCCGTTTGTCTTGAATTTCTTCATCTGCACGACGTTTCGCCAGAATCGCATCTGGCATTATCAAGTGTTGCTCGCTCTGCTTCTGGGCTCGTACTGATGGTGGGATCCGTGTGCGTCTCCTTTTATAGGCTGGCGTCTACGGCTCCGCCTCCGTTGCTTCGGTAATGTCCCGGTTGGTTTGTTGAGTAGAGCCGAGGTAATGTTCTTGAATTTTGAGAAGAGATTTCCAAATTTTTGATATGTTGAGAGCGTCGTCTCGCTTATTGAACTGTCCGTTCTTTTCGATTTCTAGGGCTTCTCTTTGTAGTTTTGTAGTGGTCTACTGTGGCTACTTGTCTAGCGTTGTTGAAATCGACGGAGTGTCCTGTTGATAAGTGGTGTTGGTAGAGTGCTGCTGTTGTCTGCTTCGTTCTGATGCTGTTCTTGTGTTCCTGGATTCTAGTTAAAATTCGTTTGTCTGCCCTATGTATGATTTTTGGCAGCCGCCGCAAGGTATGCTGGACACTCCTTGATTCTCAAACTTTATTTTGTCCTTTGGATTTCCGAGTACCTACTTGGGCTAAGGTTCGCTGTGGCTTGAAAATTGGCTTGATTTTATGCTTCCTTAGGATTCTGTCGACTTTGTCAGTGACTCCCTTTATGTATGGAAGTATGGCTTTTTGCATGTTATGTTCTTCGTTGTTTTCTGGTTTCTTCCTTGTTTGCTTTTGTCGATTGATTGCCTTCCTAATGGTGTTTCCAGAGTAGCCATTTTGTTTAAGGGCGTTTGTTGTTTGTTTTATTTCTTTTTGCCTTTGTGTAGACTTTGTTAGGCGGTAGGACCGAGATATCAATGTATTTGCCACTGACTGGATTCGTGAAGGGTGATGGTGCGATTCGGCGTTTAGATATCTGTTGGCATGGGTGGGTTTCCTATAGACGGTATAATCTAGTGTTTTGTCTGGCGTTCTGGTGATGTGGAGGTCTAGGAAAGGTAGCTTCTCATTATTTTCTACTTCTAGCGTGAACAGGATTCTGCTGTGAATTTGGTTTAGATTGTCCAGAAAGGAGTCTAACTGTTCTCCACCATAAGGCCATATAATGAAGATGTCATCTACATAGCGTTTCCATGGTATGGGTTTAAGGGTGCGTTTCGTAGGGCATCTCTTTCAAAATACATCATGAAGAGGTTTGCGATGACTGGTGATAGCGATGATACCATGGGGGCGCCATCGGTTTGACGGTAGATCTGGTTATTGAACATGAAATAGGTGTTTTTCAGACAGTGTTCTGATAATTCGATAACATGTGCTGGAAAATCCTCATTCATGGCGATCTTGTCTAGAGCCTCATCGATCGGTATGCTAGGGTAGAGTGAGACGATATCTAAGCTTGCAAGAATATCGTTTTCGCCTAAATGGATGTCTTCGATTATTCTGGTAAGGTCTTCCGAATCTTTGACGTAAGATTCCGCACGTTCAGTTGTTGGTTGCATTATACTTGCGAGATATTTTTCTAGTTTTTGTGTAGGATAATTCACTGCACTTACGATGGGTCTTAAAGGCACGCCGGGTTTGTGTATCTTGGGTAGGCCGTAAAGTTTTGGACATCTGCTGGATTTTTTTCGTGGGATGATATTTTTCTCAATCTCTGGGTCTAAGTTTGCTGCTTTTATTTTGGCTTTGGTTGTCTTTTCTAGGTATGTAGTTGGATTGCTGTTGGATTTTTTATATGTTTTATTCTTAAGAATGCTCGCCATTTGCTTCATGTAGTCATCGGTGTTCATCACGACTGTTGCGTTTCCTTTGTCTGCTGGGACTATAGTTATTTCCTTGAGCAGTCAGAACTTGGAAAATCCATTAAAGAAGCTGCAGAAGTTGCCATCCAGGCGTGACTAAGGAGGGCCTCGGATCGCAGAAGAACCAATTAAAATCACATTAAACATGTAACATTTAGTTTATTGATAATAACAGATAATCACATATTTTTCTAAAAATGAGCTTTTTAATTTATGGAAAATTGGTTTTAAAATGAGTTCGTCTTTAAGATCTCACGTCTTTATGACATTGTTTTTTGTAACATTCGATGTCCTAAAGCTATCTTAAAGACGACGCAAGGCGTAGACAGAACATTTGTAAGATGTGCTTTTTAAGATCCTTTACAGGCGTAGATGACTATATCAAAATCGGCCTCTCCTATTGGTCGATCCGCATGGCCCTCCGCTCGCTTCGCTTGCTACGGGGTCTCAAGAAAAGGAAACTCTCCAAGTGCTAACCCAAACAAACTAACCCAACACATAACCCAAATCAAGAAAAAACTGTTTAGAAACAAACTTAAAAAAAAATTAATAAAAAAAGCTACAGGGTTTGAACCCGTGACGTCCAGGTGGGATCCAACTATCTAAACCTTTCAACTACGAGAGCTCTTGCGACAAATCGATTGCATCATGAAGACATATTGTAATACGAGATGGATCGACCAATAAGAGAGGCCGATTTTGATATAGTCGTCTACGCTTGTAAAGGATCTTAAAATGCGTAAGATGTCTCGAATTTTTGAACGTGGCGCCTTTAAGGCGTCTTTAGGATATCTTTGTGCTGTTAGGGTAATAATAAATCATAGTATAAACAATGCTTATGCTAATATTCTTTTATTATAAATAATTACCTACCTGTACACCCCAGATCCTTCATATTTTTTAAACTGAGGTAATAAGCTTTTTCTCATAATTTTTCCTTATTCTATGGAATTCTTTACCAAAAATGTGTTAGTGTTCTATGTCAGTAATTTTTTTATTTGGATCTCTTTAAAATTTCATTTATTTGTTGTAGAAGGTGATTCCGTTATATGGTTCTTCGATCTTTGATCACCAACTTTTTCAAGAGCAAATCTAGGTGGTCTCTTAGGGCTCGAATGGTAAAAATCCACCTGTAATGTGGCCCATCTTCCTCGATCTTCCAATATCCAATACTTCCCTGACGAAAATCTATTCGTCTTGTGGCGCGAAGCAAGTAAGTTTATTTTTATCTGTACACAAAAGTGACCGACTTTCCATTTTAAATTCAAAAACATTGATAGGTAGGTAGGTATCTTTAATCCCCTTGATAGGGGATGAAATGGCTCTGCTACGAGGCAATTTGCCAGCACCGACCTTCGTCCGGCGCTTAGGGAGAGGTAGAGCTACCCTTCTACATCCGTTACACGTTTTTCCGGTTTGAATGGCCTTAATCGGTGGGAACCCCAGCAAGACGGGTCTGTTCCCCTGGAAATACCCGATCTTTGCACCAATAAGCTAATGCACTGCAGGCTAGTGTCTTATGCAAAGGGTCTTCACACAATATTGACAAATCCTGTAGAGGTCGAAATTGGGTTAGAACAAAAAAGTAGAAAACAAATAAATTTTGACAGTTTTGACATTGTATGGCTTACAGTATGAAGCCGTTAACTTCCCTAACATAACTGAATCCGTTAACGCTAATTGCATTAGCGTGGGGATTTTTGACATATTAGAAAGTTCTTGGTGCCGTCTACGAAACGATAATACGGTACCGCTATGAATACGGTATTTTAAATTTAATTTAGGGTTCTCGAGGTAAAATCACCTAAATGCGCTATCCGCTATTTTTGTTTACTTTTTAGTGATATAACCCGACTTTTCCCCATTGTTTAATTTCCTGTCTCTTTTGTTTTTCTAAAACGGAGTTTTATCCACAATACCGAAACAGAATTATTGCACTCGACGCGCGTTTCGCTAACCATGTTAGCATCCTCAGGAGATGATTAAAACTAAATTTAAAACTCTACCTAACTCGCTTTTATACTAAATGTTTGCTTAATCAAGCGGAACCAAAGGAACCAATCCTGGAATCCCACTAGTCACGCTTGATCAACCAATACAATGGACTATACTTCTCAATCTTTTGATAACGATGAATTAGATCTTTTAAATAAGGGTCTGAATTTTGCATTGCCACCACCAAAGGATAACTTACTTGATATTGTAGCTAATATAGAAAGCTCTATTCAACATCTTCCTGACTCTACTAAAGGATTTGTTAGAGAAGCATGCAGGAATCAGATCTCAAAAAATGTAATTAATAATAATGTTAACTCTCGTCCTGGAAAAGGAAAAAATACAATCAAGAGATTAAAGGAGAAAGATGTTTTCTATCTAAAAGCTGACAAAGGTAATAAGGTTGTTATATTAGACAAAAGCGAATATTTTCAACGAGTTGATAATTTAATAGAATCCGGGCCCTATAACAAAATCTCAAGGAATCCGTTATCCAAGATGGTAACACAAGTTAAAAACACTTTGAAGAAATGTAGCAACCTTATTTCTGATCAAATTAAATACAAATTATCTGTAAGCAATCCTACTATGCCGAAACTATATTGTCTTCCCAAGATTCATAAACCTGGGAAGGCAATGCGTCCCATAGTCTCGGCAATAGGATCGCCAACTTATAATATATCCAAGTGGCTAGCAAACCAGTTTGAAAATTTACCTATAAAACAACAGAACTCAGGAGTACTAAATTCCTTAGATTTCATAAACAAAATTAAAGGTACGAGCCTTAAGGAAGGTGAAATTTTAATCTCGTTTGATGTTTGCTCATTGTTCCCTAGTGTACCAATCCCACAGACCTTGCAATACCTTGGGGAATTACTTGAGATGAACAGTTTTGATAACGAAATCAAACAAGAATATTTAACTTTAACCAAACTTTGCATGGATCAAAATTATTTTCAATATAAAAATAACTATTACCAACAACTTGAAGGCACGGCAATGGGCAACTGTTTATCGCCGTTCTTAGCTAACCTTTTCATGAGTAAATTTGAAAATGAAATCAGTCAGGAGTTCGAATATTTTCCAAGGGTATGGTACAGGTATGTGGATGACATTTTCGCGATTTTCGACACAAAAACCGCTAATATCGAAGATTTTGTAACCAAACTAAATAACCGTTTCCCCACCATTAAATTTACTTATGAAGTCGAGAACAATGGCAAACTTCCATTTTTGGATACTTTAGTGATTAGGGACGATAATAACACACTAGAATTTGATATTTATAGAAAAAGTACTGCCACTAACCGATATATTCCTAATGACTCATTCCACTGCGACCAACACAAATTGGCCAGCTTACATTTTTTGGTACACCGTATGGTTAACTTTCCTCTCAGCAGAGAAAGATTTAATAATGAAAAGGAGACAATTAGGAATATAGCGAAAGTTAATGGTTTCAATACTAACTTAATAAATAGACTAGTTAATAGGCATTTGTTTAGAAAGACCATTCGTGATTGCACTTCTTTCGTCAATCAGGATGAAAATACAAAATATGTCTCGATACCATATAATCCTCAGTATACTAGAAGACTTCAAAAAGTCTTTAAGGAAGTAGGTTTAAAATTAGTATACCAAACTCAGTTCAACATTAAGAAATTATTAGGTGGTCCAAAGGACAAAATTGAAATATTAGAAAGAAGTGGAATATATGAAATTGGATGCATGGATTGTAACCAAAAATATGTTGGGCAAACTAGAAGATCTATACAAACGAGATTCAAGGAACACATAGCTCATTTAAAGTATGGTAGAACAGAAAAATCAAGTGTTGCCGAGCATGCTTTTGATAACAATCATAGAATAACAATTAAAAATTTAAAATTAATTCATAATATAACTGATAGGAGATTATTAGACGCATATGAAAGTATGGAAATTATTAAATGTAAGAATAGTTTAAATAGAGATAGAGGGCCTATTCCGTATAGTCCATTGTATTGGTTGATCAAGCGTGACTAGTGGGATTCCAGGATTGGTTCCTTTGGTTCCGCTTGATCAAGCAAACATTTAGTATAAAAGCGAGTTAGGTAGAGTT